>JAOWBP010052749.1:0-12394 GCA_028571105.1 Tragopan temminckii
TCTCAACTTCTGATTTTCCTTTTATTTCTCACGTGTGGCCTTCAGCAGTGAGCGATACCACGCTTTCCAACCGCTGTGCCCAACCGCAGACCCGGGGCACGGCAGGAGGTGGTGGTGACTGAGGTGAAATCCACGCGCAGAGGTGGATCTGTGCGTGTCCTTGTGTTGTGATGAGCAGTCTGAGTGGGTACGCTCGGCTTTGATTGAAGTTACAAATAAAAATCACAGATTGCTAAAGCTGTGTGGTGGCTGTGATTGTTTTGAGAGAATCTTGCCTTACAAAACCATGTTCTAGACCAGAACTGGGAAGTCTGAGGTGTTCCCATGTCCGCAGAAGCATTTAAACTCTGAGCTGGCCGTGTTGTGAGGAGCAGCTTTGCCCTCCTTGTGTTTCCTTTCTGATTAAAATCTGACAAAGCAAGTTGCCGCGTGGCTCGTTCCCCACCACACCTTGTGGCTAAAACCTTAAAACCCAGTTGTCCTGCACAAGGTACTCCAGACCCAAAGCACAGTGAACGTGTCAGCAGACACTGTTATCTTTAAGTAACTGGATGTGAGATAAGAATCCCTCCCTGCCCAACATTACCCTTCGTTTCCACTCACCGCTGACAGCACCTGAGATTTATGGACTACCAGACAAAGATACGCTGGGGAGAACACAAGTTATTCTCTAAACAGTTCCTTCTCTCCTCAGAGCAAGAGCCCTCGGGTGACGAGTAAAAGTGAATAATGACCCTTCCACTGAAGGGCTGTGGAAGGCTGCCTGGCAACAGCATGGGGGAAATCACATACATTTTGGGCTTGTGAGGCAGTGATCACAACTGACTTCCCTCATGCAGCCTAACCAAAGCAAAGAGCAAGTGCTCTCAGTCTTGAGAGCACTGCATACCTTCCATCATGCAGAATCAGCTTTCTTTACTAGCAGAAGGTAGCATACAGCACAGCAGGATGTCTCTTGGCCCAGATCCATAAAATAAGCTAGACGATGATAGAATTTAGGTGCATAAATCCTTCCGAAACTCAGCATGTTCTTTGCTGAATACACCTTCCTTAGGAAACTAAGTTTTGCCAGTACTTCACCTTGCAGCCTTCTTTATGTTTTGTTTGTGTTTGGACTTGCTGCCTTCTTGGTAAAACTAAGAAGAGCAGTGCATAAAGTATATCAGAGCCTGCCTGAATTCTTGGTTGAAAGCTTGCCATGGAGGCCTGATAAATTGGCTGCAGTCAGACCATGCCTAGGGAGGACTTACAGGATTAGTTTCTTTATAATTCACAGCAAACAGATTGGTGGCAGCGTCACCACCAAGAACTGTAAGAAAACCTCTTCAGCCTGAAGGATGAAGGGTTTTCAGAGCCATGTCATTCTCTTCCCAGGAAAATGCTTTTGCTCCATCCTTCTTCTATTCAGAAGCTGAGACTGTTTTGTGAGTACACTGAAGGTGCTCCACCTCCCCCTTTGAAGTCACATTATTTTGCAAATTATTGGGCTATACGGTGGTAGCGTGACTTGCTGGTCTCATGAATAGGGAGCTCATCCAGGGTGTGATGGAAAATCCTGGTTCAACTCCATTGTTCAGGGACTCTTACTCACTTTATGTTAAACAGTCATCAAGTAAAATCCGGTATTTGTAGTTCTGAAACATATGGAAGGCACATTTTGACTCTCCTTACAGGAATTAATCCTGCAAGACAGCACGCACCATGAACTCATGTTGCTTTGACTTAAAGGGAGCTTATAATCAGGAGGGAGAGCAACTTTTTATACAGCCTGATGGTGACAGGACAAGGAGAAATGGTTTTGAACTAAAAGAGGAGAGATTTAGATTGGATACTAGGTGGACATTTTTCATTGAGGATCTGGTGAGGCATTGGAGCAGGCTGCCCAAAGAAGTTGTGGATGACCTTTCCTTGGAGTTGTTCAAGGCCAGGTTGAATGGGGCCCTGGTCAACCTGATCTAGTGAATGGCAACTCTGGCAATGGCAAGGGTGTTGGAACTGGATGATTTTCAAGATGCTTTCCAACCTAAGTCATTCTGTAGTTCTATGATTTCTCAGAAGTCAGCATTTTATCATTCTGTGGAATGGAGCTCTTGAACAGTGTGAGTGAAACCACACTCGCACCATTTGTTCAGGCTGGTACCACTTGGGTTAACAGTTTTTCATTCTGAAAATTGCTGTTTAGTCAAAGTTTTTGCTTCTGACTTAGTGTAAAAGTTTGCTAAAAGCGAATCATACACTGAGATTTCATAAAGTTCATTAGGAGTGTGTCCTTTTTACAGTCAGATAAGTTCTTAAGTGCTTTTTAAAACGACTTTAGAATAATATATTTTTTTAAAAAGCCATGCCACCTAAAAGGATTAAAATTGTCTTTTAAAAGCAGTTTATATCACTATAACAACTCCATGCATATTTTAAGGTATTACATATTTTACCTTTCCCATAATTCTTTTTTTTTACTATAAAAATGAGCTAATAATTCCAAATGTGAAATTGGTCAGTCTGATTTACAAGACTCTCATAAATCCATCAGGATGCTCTCATCTGGCCAACAGATCCTCTTCCCTGAATAGATGAAGAGGAACTGCTGAAGTAGTGACTACTAGTGAACAACTGCTCTCTGCCTTCTGCCTCCATGGCCTGATATGCCTGTTGCTCCTGTCACTGATGGGAAGCAGATGGAGGATGTGGAGCAAGTTGTTGCTGTGTGTGTGAGGCAGGATGAGGAGCAGAGCCCTCCCAGCAGTGTAATGGCCTCTCATTCCTGAGAACTTGGAATAAAGTTAAAATCTGGTTCCCCTGAACTCTTTTCCATGGTTCTCCAATTTGAGCTCACTTTTTTTCTTCCTCTTTCACCTCTCCAAGACAGTAGCTTTCCTAGCAGCTCCCTCAGGGTCAGGGAAGACATCAGAGCACTAAGTTTACTGATTTTTTTTTTTTTTTAAATCATTTTAGCTCAGTTATGTAGTCATAATCAAAATATTTAAAATTCCTGAGGCAATAGAACCCTGTCCACAAAAACAGTAATCCCTTTAAATGGGATTAATTAAAAACCAGCACTGGGAGAGCACTCATTGACTAAGACTCAGAGAAATCCACCCACACCTCTCCCAACAGGTATGAGGTGACAACAAATGGCGAGCCAAGAAAAAGAGGGCTAAACCTAAGCCAGCAACCTCTGAAGCAGGGAGAGAATGGCAGTTTTGACACTCCACCTTGAACCTGTTCACAGTCTTGTGTTCGTCAGGGCTGATTCTGTGTATTCTGTCAGTATGAATGAAATTGGATGAGGTAGTATTACAGAGTTGTCTGTGACTGTACATTTTTACGCTGTCTAGCTAGCAAGACAATATAAAATTTAACATGACAAGAAAAGATCATTGCTGGGGGTGCAGTATTGCACATTCTGATAAGGAAGCGATTTCTGAATGATGGGTCCCTTTTTATCACAGAATCTTAGAATATCCTGAATTGGAAGGGACCCACAAGGAACACTGAGTCCTTCCTTTGGACTCTCTCTTTTTCCCCCATCTGTAAACAAGCTTTTTTTTTTTTTTTTTTGCCTCCATAATGATCTTGCAGCGCGTGGTGAATCAGATTAGTTTGCTAATCTGATAGAAAATATGACATCAATCCTCTCAAATGATTCCTTTTCCATTAGATCAATGAATTGATCCAGCTTGTCCTGATCCAACACATAGAGTGGGGAGAGAAGATCCACTCATGACAGAAAGGGAAAAAATAGACATTCTCAGAAGTTAGAATATCTTTGTGTAGATACAAGAGGCAATTCGCCTAGGTCAGAGCAAACAAGAAAGAAAAGTTGTCTGAGACAGCCTCTGCAGACTGCTTTATTGGTAGAATGGAGCCTCTTTTTGCTATAAAGAGCCTGACAACACTGCAGGGCTCTTGTCCAGTAGCTTTGAAGGCTGCAAGTTTTCCTAGGGGTCATTAGTCCAAGTGGCACAGTAGTCTTCTTCGGGGTTAGTATAGAGCATCGATCTGACTCAACAGGCTGTGGATCATTAACCTCACAGACTGATTTCACAGTTTGTGAGATAAGAGTTAAAGCCCACGCTTACTCAGGCAATAGAAATTTATTTTACAGTTTAATTGGTTTAATAGTCTGTGCTCAAAAAAAAAAAAAAAAAAAAAAAAAAAAAGTTTTGTTCATTTCAAAACTTTTCTAAGCTGCAATTAATGATTTTCAGGTAAGGTGTTATGCAAAACTTTTCTTTCCCTTGAGACAATAAATCCTTATACGAGGATTCAATTATTTTCCATTTAATTTCTTTAAAGATCCTGTCAAACTAATACAAAGCAAACTCCAAAGCAAGAGAGTGAGATTTACTTTTCCCTGGCAAGCAACATCAGAAAAGCAAATGGGCTCATTATTCTTCTGACCAGCATCATCTTGTCAGAAAAATATTGACCATTCAGAGCAATTTTGAACAGAGAACAGTTCTTTCCTATCATTTCTCTTCTAACTTTAGAGACTTGTTTACCTTTATGTCCATGTCACATATACCACAATGAGTTTCTGGCCCAGTCCTCCAGCTTGAGATGATGGATGCCACAGTCAGGTCTTCATGTTTTGTTTACTGAGCATAATATATTCAACATCATATTCATATTCAACATCTCAGAAAAAAATGAGGCCTCAAGATCAAGAGCTGCTTTGCTAGAACCTTCTTCTATTTTTTTCCATTGCTTCACAGACCTCTAGTTTAGGGAGCCTTCAAACAGCCACAAGCCATGTGGTTGCCTGTAACTTTCACATTACAGTTGAAGCACATTTTTTATTGTATTTATTGATCAAATTAGGTTAAGTTAATGTAAAGAAGGAAGTAATTTGTGAGAGAAATAGTGAACTCAGCATCCTACCTGTCCTCTCACTGATGGTGGTTAGCCACAATTGGTTTAAGCCAAGAAATTTCATCTTTTAAATAATACTGTGATTTGAATAATCTGGAGTAAAATCATACACTGTACAACACATAAATTCTCTGTCTCTGAGCTGGACCACAGGTCTCACAGGTCTCCTCAGTTCTGGTAGGCTTCAGCATCTGCTTTTTTATATACAGTCCTTTTCATTGCTGCTGCTCTACTCCTCAAAAACATGTTCTCTTTCAAGCAAATAAGGAGAAACTTCATGAGAAATATCCAGAAGGATTGCCATTACATATATACAGCCTCATGGGTGCAAAGTCCTGTAAGTCCTTCACTGTGTGATCTTTTCTCATGTGCATTATTTCCTGTATTTGTTTAACAGGGCTAGTAAGAATTTGCAGTATCTTTCCATTTTCCATCCCATTAGCAAGTATTTAGTAAAGGAATAGAATTTTAAGCTATCTCTAATAAACATTTCAGCAACTGGTAGCGTGTTTTCAGAGTAATGCAAAATAAAAGCGTGGGTTTGATCCTTGAGATTTTTATAGACATTCTTGTTACAATCTTGATGCCATTTTCCACAAAATGTTGTGCTGTGTATACCTTGAACTTGAAGAGCTTTAAATGATACTATTTTTACAAGATATTTTACCTCATAATCAAATCATAGTCCATTTTCTGTAATTACCACAGCTGGAATAATATGTATGCCAGTCTTTACAGAGTAGACATATGATTACCAGTGTAGTGGTTATATTCTTTAATAATGCTACAGCAGAATAATGAGAAAAGTAATATATTTTTAGTCTGTAATTTTTCCAACGTTATAGACAAATCCAGGACAGCTCTTAACTCGTTCTAAAGTTTACTTGCATATATTTAGATACAAGCTGGTATCTGTTCCAACACTTGTTATTAACAGCATTCACCTTTTGTCATCCTAGCACTTTCTGAACTGGTCTATTGGCCAGAAATTCTATGTGAGTTTTCTATATTTTCATTTACTTCAGCATTCTTATGTACTCACTTTTTAAAATTTTATCTTTAGGGTCTCCTGTTCTTCAATACTATAAGCTTTTCCAGTGGTGGGTAGGACAGAGTTTCATCCTTTCAGGTTTGGTTCTTCTACTCCTGATTTACGTTCCAGCCCCAGTAAGAATGGTTTGTTCACTGCATGACATGAGTTTTACCCACTTGTGCTGGATGGAAATATAACAGAAAAAGTATTTCTGAACCCTTACTTGCATAATTTTGTCCAAATGATATTTTTGCTATTTCAGTTAATGAGATAGGCTTTTTCCGAGAAAATGAAATTGTTTCCCTAGGCCACTTTTACAACAGCAGTGAGCTGGTCAATGCAATCAGTATAGTCTAGTGGAGAGCACTCCATCCTTTAAGGCCACCTGTCACTTGGTTACACCCAGTGATCCACTATCATTTGTCTCTTTAGTGCTTGCATAATCTTAGTTGGTAGTTGGTAGTCTGGAGGTTAAACTTTATGCTTGTCTAGTTCTGTCATATTTGGTTTATTCTTGTGTGGTTTTGTCATTCAGATGGTTTTCAAAGTCTTTTGATGTGTGAACCTCTCTTTTCCAGGGGAGGCACAAGCCCTGTGTGGCAGGCTTGTGTTCGCTAACATCATGGTTAGCTTTCATTAAACACCTAGAAGCAGTTCACAGATCACACAGTCTGTAGCTCCCTGGTTAAGTATTGCTGTTAATACATCTCTGCTTTTTTTTTTTTCACCAGTTGTTTCTATCTCTCCCTGCTTGTAGCAAAGGTTAACCTAGCTTGATTTTTAGGAGTTTGCTTTTATCATCACACTTTAAGTTTTCCAAAATTAAATTTTCTTTATTCAGCAATATTAATCTTTTTTTTCTTTCAGATTTCTGAATATTTAAAATGTTTGAAATTTTAAATTGGCGTCCCTGTAGTACCTTCTCCTTCCTTTTGTTATTCAATATTAAATACCTAAAAGTTACGCTTTCTTTTTTTTCTTAAGAAGAATTGCTTTTGTTTCCTGCACCAAGCTCCCTAAATTTTGTAATTCACTTACCTTGTCAGTCAGTCCATTACCACTATAAGAATCTCAGGGAAAGCAACAGTCTTCTTTGTTCAGTATTTTAAATACTGCTTCTCACTAGCACATCCATTTTCTTTCGATTTCCTTTCTGTCTTGCTGCTCCATTGATCACACTAGTTTTACTTTCTCATTTTTCCTTCCTTTCTCAGCCTCCTATTTCTAGCACTAAGGATAGCTGATGCTGATTCTGCCTTGAACCCTACTTCCTCATCTTTGCCTCTGCTATCATTCTCCCTCCATTGCATTTCAGCTTCTGACAGGGACCAGCATTGCACAGAAGCAGGTGAAAACTGTGACAGGATGACCTCTCCTCTGCTATTCGTTTTCCCCAAAGGCTGCATTTTCTCTGCCGTGTTGACTGTGCACCTGCCCTCACTTGTGATAATTTCTGCAAAACTCTGCATTTCCAGATGATCCCCAGAGGAATCTGAATGGTGATGTGAATAATGTCCATGCCCTCCGGTCTGTTATGACCATCACTTCTTTATTCTACCTGCCCACTTGTTATCCATTTTTAATGTCCATGTGACGCCGTCTTTCTCCCACTCCTGTATTGAGCCCTCCTTTACAAATGCTATCTGGCTTTCCATTTTGCTCTTTTTGCAGCTGATGACTTCATTTTCTACAATGTGATCTGTGCTTCTTGCAAGTCCAGTTCAGCTGCTCTGTTTCCCCATATCCTCTGTTTTGCTTTCCTTGTATTGTTTTACCATGCTCTTCTTTCCATCAATGAAGCTACTGAGAACACTAAACCCTACTGTAACTTTTTAATATATCAGATTTTAGAAAGAGCAAGAAAGCATATGGCAGACTTGCAAATTGAAGAGATGCTCTTCTTAAAGCTCTGCCCATGCTTTATTGTACTTGAAGCATCATGTGCAAAAGCCTTACACTATTCTCACACTAGGAAGAACACAAGAAAACTCACATCAGCCTGTTGCAAAAATCTTGGAAGACAAAGAGAACTCTCAAGAATCTGAAATAAATTAAGTAATCCAGAATCTCAGGAAATGATAGAAAAAGAAAATAAAAATTACTAAGGAAGGGCAGGAGGGAGGGCATTTAAACAGATCCTGTAACAAAGACAACTGCAGAGGGGATTGCAAAAGCACAGAAGAATGAAGCAACCCTGCTCAATAGAAAAAGGAGTGAGCAGCAGTATGCCAAAGGTCCTCAAGACTGATGGTGTTTCACAGCAAGCTGCAGCAGTGGAGCTCCCCGTAACATGACCACCATGCTAGAGGAGCTATGTAAGCCCTAGTGGGAGCATTACATGGTGTTCAAAGAAGTCACAAGAGTATCAGATGAATGTCCTAATATTTGTGGTAATAGATGGGACAGCGCATTTGTTATCATATGCACATGTCCTTTTAGCAACATTGAAAGGAAAGGAGAAAGTTTACTGAGGAAAGGAGACACTTTGTTCCTTCTTGATAGCCAGATTTTGTTTTAAGCATATAAAGATTGCCTATTGCAAAAGAACAGAAGCAGAGAAAGAATGTGCTTTTTCATCACGAATTGCTCAGCTGTATGTACATGATTGTGAAAAACAAATCTTTTACCAGTTCAGCTATCCAAGGGAACCCTTTCTTCAACTTTTTTGACCATTAGTGAAAAAGATCACGTAAAACAACAGCCCTATTTATGACACTGGCAGAAGACACAGTGTTTTCAGTACCACAATGAGTCAAATAAAAGAAAAATAAGAGAAATGAGAAAGCCACGTTTCCAGTATAATCTTAAAGCTAGAGAAATGATCACACAAGAACGCCTTTATGGAGGAGAATACAACAAGCAGAAGAAGAGGTCATGCTGTAGGCTGCGGCCAGCACAGATGACAAGAAAAAAGGCAGCAGTATGTGACCACATTGCAGCAGCGTGCAAATAGCTAAAAATACTGGAAAACATCCCAAGGTGGCTGACGCAAGAAGGTGCTTTCACATTCCCTCAGGAGGTGATACAATGGGATGGACAACACTGTATTATTACACAAAGTATGAGAATTCAAATGAATTCTGGAACTGTTGTGCAAAGGACGATTGTATCAAAAGTGTGCAAATATTACAGGCATGTATCTAAAAAGATTATAGATTCTACACTCATCCAGCAAAGCTATATTAAATGTTGGCTAGGGAGCCACTAGAGCCTCA
This sequence comes from Tragopan temminckii, assembly GCA_028571105.1. Classification (NCBI taxonomy): domain Eukaryota; kingdom Metazoa; phylum Chordata; class Aves; order Galliformes; family Phasianidae; genus Tragopan; species Tragopan temminckii. Next base: position 9,121 of record JAOWBP010052749.1, read on the forward strand.
ACACACAAGAATTAATGTAAGTGGAAGAAAGGTAAAATTGGTTTTGGAGCAGTTGTTGCTGTGGAAAAAATATATAACCATTCAGCTGCAGACCTGAAAAAGACCTCATTCAATTCTTCACATGTACAGATTACTAAAGAGTGTAGACACATATATATATATATATATATATATATTAGATGTTTATAACCAATTCCTAAGGAAACTAGAGAAAAGAAAGATGTTGCAGTACTAATATGAGAAATTATCAGCTACTTTTATTTTGATTGCCAGGAATGAAAGAGTTAACTACAAAAGTAGAGCTTGGTTACGCTGGTGATAGAGAGTAATCTATAAATAAGTGCATTTTCCAGGTTTTTACAGAATTAAATAAAAAAGAACAAAATAAGATTGAGATAATTTGCCACTTCTTTTGTTGTCACCGTTCTTCATTGCTTTTCATTATCAATGCACTGTCATTATTTCCAAGACAGGAAGGATCAGATATGTACTTTTTAAGTAAAAGCACAATTTCTTCTGTCGATATCACAACACTTAATACACATATGTTTTTGGAATGATATTTGTGTGTCAGCATGTAAGATGCCTAAGTTGTCTGAAGCCAAAATGCTATTAGAAATAAGTGACGCATTAAGCTTTTGGCAAATTTTCACGCAGAAGAATCTCTGCTAACTACAGCCACTGTAATTACAATCTCACCCTTTAAACATTTCTCCAGTCTTCTCTTAGTCCTCAGGAAGAACCTGCTTTATGGAGATGAGATTACCAACAAAGTATCTGACTGGTAAACTTGACAGAGAGCACAAAGCTGAACAAATTGCATAGCCCTATGTAGGTCAAACAAGACAACCTTTTCTTGGATATAAAGAAACATGAAGCATTAGAATATCTGTAGAGGTAATGAGAAGCGTTTCAAACCCTAACACATACAGCTTTTAAACAGGATCATGAAAATTCCAAGATCTCTTCCCCTTCTCCTTTCCCTTCTCCTTCCCTTCCCCTTGCCTACCCTCCCCTCCCCTCCCCTTCCCCTTTCCCCCTTTCCCCTTTTAAGTTATTTTTAACAGATTCTCTGTCAAATAAAATTTATGGTAAATCTGAAATTAAGGTAAGGTATGCAATCTAACTTGTTCACTGAAAAGGTCCACATGCTTCAGCAGTTGTAGAAAGCAGTGCATCCCTGTGTTTCAGAAGAAAGAATAAATGCTGTGGAAAACCAGAAGCCTGTCATGTATTTCGAATGTTTCAGATGTACATACACGTTCAACCCGGCTTTATGTCCCAGTGGAAATGAAAGTCTTATTAATAACACAGACATTTGAACAACTTACTGAGTTTGGTATCGTCTGTTTTTTGTTGTAGAAATGCTTCTTTAAGCCTTTAGTGACACAGTTGAACCCAAAATCATTAAACTTTTTTTTTTTTTTTTTAACCCAGAATACAGCTGCTGTTGCCGCAACTTGACAACTTTCTTTTCAAACTAAGCTCGTCCCAGACAAAGAAATCTTAGGGATGTGTGCTTTGTCAGGGCCCTCAGTTATGCAATAACCCAACAGAAAAAGGCTTAGAATCAAGAAGAAGAAAAAACAACTGAATTAAAACCGAGGCCTTTTCTGACCTTAAACAACAGCGATTTCAGCATCAGCCAGCTGACTCTAGTTAGAGACTCAGTGCTAAAAGCCCGTCAGAAACTTGCGCAAAACCGGGTGGAGCAGGAGGAAGAAGCCTCTGCCAGGTTTGCTCTCATCTTGGCAAGGAGCTGCTTGTCACTGACAGAGCGCTTCTGCACCAAGAGCGTATTTGTACAACAGCAGTGCTTTGAAAGTAAGTGCTTTCTGACATTCACGTGGGATGCTGATATAAACAAATGCAGGACAAAAATACAGCAGTCAGGTGGATGGCCTTGACCACACAGACAGATGTGTACTCTATGAGACAGCTGTAAAATATATAACCTGAAGAGGAAAGCCAGGCTCATTTCCCACCCTGCAGAGTCATTTAATGGATTTCAGTAGTGAGTAGGCCACAAGGTTGTTTTGCTGGTATGGAAATGTAGTTGTTTCCTTCTCTAAATATACAGAGCAGGCAAAAATGCTCAGAGAAAGTCATCCATAAAGAAGTAGAAATCAATACTGCAATACATGATACTCATGAAGACTTGATTTGGCTAAAAGCTCTTAATTTCCAGTCTAGCCCTTCATGGCATTTTTTGCTGCTGTCAGAAATCTGCCCAGCTATGATTTATTGGAAAAGAAAATAGATAACTGAAGTAAGGCTCCTATGTCCATACTTAGTTACCAAATAAATTGCCTGATTTTCAAGCTTGCTGAGAACCAGAAGCTCCTGGGAGAACATGTGTGATAGAGAAGGAACAATTACATAGCAGATCAAAGCAAAGGCAAACCAGCCACAGTCCACTAAATTGCATGCGAATAAATGAAGTCTATAGTGTCAAGTAGAATATATTTTGTTTCTTTTCACTTTTCAGTTCCAGTTCTCCAGTCTGTGACCCACAAACAAAACCACTAACTCCAGAATTGTAAGATGGCAACCAAATAGAAAGAACTGAAAAGAACCAATTCACCTGACCTGTTAGAATGCATTTCCAGTGATGTACCACCTCATTTATACGTCCGAACACCTTCTAATCCATGATGATGTAATGAATTTTAAATCACTATCTCCAGATATCTAACACAGAATAATTTATGAGATCTTAAACTCATTTAGATCAACTTCCTGTGGAAGACAGCATATTTTTATATCTATGCATTATCTTCAGTGTGTCCTGCTTGATGCAAGCATACAATGAAAAGTCTTCTTCAGAAGGTGATGGATACTGTCAGATCTCCATTTCCTTTGTTATAGCTCCAGATGGCTAGGAGCACAGACAACATTGAGCAGATGCTGCTGATATTTGGTATCACTCAGGTAGATGACAGTGGCCCCCAAACACCCCAGTAAATCGAGATGTTACAAATAATTTATTTGCAAATAAAGCTTGAAGCTCCTGTGGACTAAAGATGTTTCATGTTTCACTAAGAAATAAATGGAAAAATAGTGACTAGCATATCCAGGCCTGCTTGTTACAGAAGACTTCTAATAATATTCTGGGCGAAGAACCTTTTGAGAGCAGCCCTGCTGAGAAGGACTTGGGAGTCCTGGTAGACGAGAAGCTGGACAGGAGCCAGCAGCCAGGAAGACCAACTGTGTTCTGGGCTGCATTAAAAAAGGGGTGGCCAGCAGGGAGAGGGAGGTGATTGTCCCCCTCTAC
>JAOWBP010052750.1:0-12393 GCA_028571105.1 Tragopan temminckii
AATTAATTGTGCACATGACGACTTCCTGGGCTGTGGAGAGAGTGCTTGTAAAATCTGTTACATCTTGCTTCTGAAGGATGCAATAAATGCTCAGTGAGACCAAGGCTTTCTTGAGGGCAGTGACCAGGTTGTCCAGCCCCGTGCTTCAGGGCAGCAACAGACATAAGATGCCCACACAGCTCCTGGAAATCTTTCCAAACACTCCTCCTTCACAAGAGCAAAGAAAACAGGTCTGCCCATTTCTCAGCAGCTTGCAAAACTGGGCAAGAACTCGATGAGGACCCACAGGAAGACCATCACTGTGCAAATCCCCAACTGGGGAAGAAGAGGTGTGCTAGAGGCAGCAGAGCAGGAGAGGGGCTCTGTGGTTACAGAAGCATTAAGCTTGCAGTCTGTTTTTTCCCCAATTAAAGAAAATGGTTGATAAGTCAGAGGAACAGTCATGACTTTTGTAGCCCAATTTAGAAGGAAAATGGAAGGGAAGGAGTCAAAAGGGACAGTATTCATTAACTCTGCTCCTCCCACACAGAGGGAGGACGGGAAGCAGTGTGTTCATTACCAGCACTACCAAAGAGATCAAGCGAGAGAAAATATCCTCTCTGAGCACTGGACTAATTGGTTCTTATTGCTGGTATCTCCTCACGTATTTTATTACTATCTCATTAATGCTGAAAGTGCTATATGGGTCTTTCATTTTACGTGTTTGGAAACATTACAGTTTAAGTACCTGGTGCCTTGGAAAGCATTCCAGATTGACAATGATTAGCCATTAGGATTTCTTCCAGCAACCGGTCTCTTTGCTTTAATTAAGAAATTCTATAATTAAACCACGTTTTAATTAAGCTGTAAGACAAAGTGGAAGGCTTATGCCATTGCACCAAAGTAGACATAGGATATTCAGCTTCATTTTTATGCTCTGAATTGTTTTTCTCTAAGACTTGAGTTAACCTTAAAAGGCACGTAGCTATAAATCTCTAGGTGCTTTTGTTCATTTTTAATGGCTCCAAGGTTATGAGATGCTAGGCTGCAGCACGACAGTATCAGCAACTGGTCAGAGCATGGCTGACTGCTCTTGCAAACACAAGCACTTGACAAGAGACCCAGCTGATTGGGGCAGCAAGATGTTGACGCTGGAAAGCAGGACAAGCTGCTTGAAATGTCTTGCAAGTACAAATACTATGCTCCTTACTCGAGATATAAATTCACTTTCAAATCAATGTTGTAGACCACCATACTGCAAATTCCACTGTTGGTTTTTTTGGAAATCTGATCTCACTTCATTTTTCCCAGTTTAATACCTCCAGCCAATCTCCTAGCACCTAGAGTTATGAGATGAATTTGCTGGGAAAGTTTCCTAATGTGTAAAAGATACAGAACGCTATACAAGATCACCAGCAAACATTTAACAATACATTTGCATTCAGAAAATGTGTGGTAACCTGCTCAGAAACATCATTTTGGGTGAGCTTAGAACAGCAGTGAATGTGGAGGAAAGTCTCTCTGCATCCAGCTCATTTTGGAGCCAAGCACTCAGCACTCCCTTGTCTTTTCCCTTCTCTCACTGGGGTGACTTGAAGTGATGACTCGGAGTGAGTCCAGCCTCCAGCCAACCCTGTGCAATGTGTGGGCAGTCCAGGCACCAGCCTCAGGCTGTGGGGGCTGTCAGTGGCCTGGGCACTCCAGTGAAGCATTACTGTGTTAATGCAAGCCCCTGAAGTAGAACCCAAATTTATGTCCGCCTTAGTGGAATGAAAACAAACTGGAAAGTAACAACTGGATTCCCAAAACACCAGTAAAACCCAAGGAATGGAGCACTTACCATTTTCCTGGCTGTCTCCTCAGTTATATTGGTGTTGTAGTCCCATGAGGCAAGTGAGTTTTCATAGCTGATGTCTTCTGCTCTCACACTGAATTCTGCCAGAAATGTTTGGGCTTCCTGTGTGACATCCTGAGGGGTCACAACAGCGCTCAGACCACAGAGAAGCCAGAAATGAACCAACATATTCACGAACGGACTGAGAACCTCTGGATGAAGTAGGTTTCCTCAGGTGAGCTTCTCTGCCTTCTTCTCATCAGCCTTTATGCATAGCAAGTGTGAACTAAAGAGGCTGAACCCAATTTTCCAGGCCTTTTATAGGTTTTATCCATTGTAGGAAAGAAAGGTAAAAGTTTTTGTAAAAAACCAAATAAACAAAAGTCAATGATTAACTTTGGAAGAACATTATTACTCCTACCATTTTATGGCCTTCTTATAAAAGGCTTTTACTTTTAGTTAATGTTTCCCAAGTGTGCTGTCAATGATACTGCTGCTCACTTTATCTATAGCCTGCCAGTGTCTTTGGTAGCTCAGAATCTTTGAGTCCTTTAACAGGTTGGTGATAAGCTGTAAAAATATTTAGAAAATTCACTGCAACGCCAAGCCATGACCTTATTTCCCAGGCAGAAAGAAATTACCGATAGCCTAACATAGGGCACCTGGTTGGATGTTCATGTCCGTGTTTTAAAAGGCTTTGAAAACTCATTTTCAAAATGAGCAGGTCATATAAAATTTAATTTTTTAAGGTGAATTACCAGAAAGGAGCAAGGGACATAGTGGGATCATAGCTTCTGGTGTAGTGATGTAACCTTAACTATAAATCAACTGGATTTAAGTACTAAGATTACTAAGATGATTTCACTTAAATATCTAAATATCTTTGCTAATCTAGCTAGGAACTTAGTACTTACTGCAAATCAATGGGAAAATCGATGTATGAATTCGTTCTGTAAATGCAGCTTGCGTTGAGTGTTATTGATCAGATAGTACCTCAGTACTTTGTAAATTAGCCCATTTCTGCTCAGGATAGTGCAGAGGGGGGTGGGAACACATTTTGAGATGTGGCTGCAGCCACATGCATGGGGTTGGTTTCTTGTTCCCAGCAGAGCTTCTCTGAAAACACTGCAAGTCTGTAACATAGAGAAGCAGCAACCAGCCCCTTCACTGCCAAATCCCTCCTGTCTGCACAGAGCTGATGTGCTTCTTCAGAGATGATTTCCAAAACTGATCATAACTGAAACCTTATCAGTCATCAGTACAAGGGTCACTGTCTGTGACTTACACGTCGTACCTTGCTGATACACCCTTCCTTTCTGGAAACATCAGCCAAAATTGACTCATATTCAGACTGTGAGTTACTTTTTAGTAGCTCTGTTCTCTGTCCAGCCCATCCTCTTTTTCTCTCTGTACACCTGGCACTAGGGCAGCACTAATTACAGCATTTCAGATTTGGCTGAAGTCCATCATGATGATTTCAGATCATTTTTCCAATTTTTTTATGATCATTTGGAATTGCAATCCTTCAAAAGACTCACAAGTTGGCAATGCCTGCAAACCTATTACTAGATTTTCTGTTCTCACATCCAGATCATACAGGATACAGCAAGACCCAGAGAAGCTATCAATTAAAACAGTCCATTTCCTTGACTGATGGGCTGGAGTCTGTTTTTTAGGTAATTATGTGCCTTTTGTGATTCTTGTCTGGCTCATCTTTCCTTAATTTGCTTGTGAGACTGTCATGTGGTGAAGTGTTGACAGTTTTTTTTAATCCGAATTATGGTTGCAGTTTCTTCCTTACCCATGAGTCCCCTTGTCTGTTAGAGCAAAGAATCATGTCTATTACCTTGATGTGATTTCTTCTTTTTCAATAGAGAACAGGGACTATGATGTCTGTTTGCTTTAACTTTTTTCTTTTCTCTTTTACGCTGGTAAGGTAACTGCACAATCACTGAGCCCAGTACATTTTGGCACGCTAAAACCAGCCTATATGCTCAAAAATTTCAATTTTTCATGCAGGTGCTATATTTGGATGCAGGACCATTTGTGCCACAGCACAAAAAGAAACAGGAAACTGAGAAAATGAAGTTCAGTAGGGGCTGTGACGCAGCAGCCATTAGAAGAAAACAGTTTGTTTCAGAGCTGTTATAGACAATTGTGGCTGGTCTGGTTGGCTTGTACTGAGACTGAGATAGTTTGCCACCATTGCGGCGCAGAGGCTGAGGTTGCCCTGACAGCAATATGTGCTCACTTTCCAGTTAGCCAGTCCTCCCCTCCACCCTGGGCTCTGCAGTGCAAGCTGTGGCTCCCAGCTGCTCCCAATCTGCTTAAAGAGCTGCCCACCAATGTTTGATGTACCTTGGCTCTGACAGAGCTGCTTCTGCCTCACTATTCACAGTGCTGACTGAGCTGTGCTATGAAATGAGAGCTGCGATAAGAGAGAATTGCATTTAGGGCATGCTTCAATAAGAAAGCAGTGCATTGTATATTGGGCACCACACCCTTCAAATAGCTTAAAATACCATTATCAGGACAGTTTTCCCAGACAGGAGTACCACTTAAGCTCTGCTATACTTCATCATTCTGCCTTTCTGTTTAGTGGATAAGAGCATTGCTCGAGAACTGATTTGCAGAGGGGGGCTTGGAAGGGACGCAGCTGCAGGGTGCCTGGCCTGGAGTATCCTCAGGAAGACTGAAAGCTATTTTATTGCCTGTGCAGGGCTGTAGCTCCCCTACTTCTCTGCTGTTTGCCAAAGAGAGGTTCACATCAGTTAAATACCTGGCAGATCCTTGCTCTGACGGCTCCCTGTAAAGTGGCTCCGCAGAGGCAGCGAAGGCCCAGGGGTTGTGCATTGCCCTGATGCAGTTCTGAGAGAGGGCTGCACTGCCTCAACGACTCCTGGGCATCGCCGGGGACAATCCCAGAGCCTCTCCCTCGTCCTTGCACTCCAAACAAGGGCTGGGCAAACAGTCCTTCTAATCCCCAGAGCAGCCTATTTCCCACATGAGTAACTCTTCGGCATGTGTGGTGTCTGACATTTCTCGGACATAGCCCCTGCGGCTGAGCCAGAGGCAGGACACTGCATGGCCACATTCCAGTGAGTGGATCTCAGACCTAAAAAGAAGTTGTCACCTCTGCATTGCTCCTTTACGATCCAAGGGCTGACAGCTGCTCAAAGCTTGCTGAGTATCGCCCAAAGGTCAAGTAACTCATGGGCAGGAACAAACCCTGCACCTGAAAACAACACTGAGAGCTAAGGAAAGTTGTTGATAAGTGCATGAAGCATCAGGAAACTGAAGTGTTTTTGCAAGGTTTAGGATAAAGCAATGAAGCTGAGTGGTTTTCAGGAAGGCACAGAAGAGCATACAAGCAGGCAGGTTAATATTATGAAGTGTCCTCATTTGTACTGGGGAAGGCCTCTGTCAGACTTGAGACCATATGTTAAGGTGGTAGAAGAGGAAACCACGCAGGGGTACAATACCTTGTAATCATAGAATCATAGAATCATTAAGGCTGGAAAAAACCTCCAAGATCATCTATCCTGTCAGCCCAACCCCACCATGCCCACTAACCACGTCCCTCAGTGCCACATCCACACGTTCCTTGAACACCTCCAGGGACGGTGACACCACCACCTCCGCGAGCAGCTTCTGCCACTGCATCACCACTCTTTCTGAGAATAAATTTTTTCTAGTATTCATACTGAATCCTTACACTTTGCCCAATTATAAAGAGCTACTTTGCCCCAACAGCTAAGGGAAAGGTATTAATCTTGTGATAAGCAGTTTTTCCTCCAGGCAACCAGCGTTTCACATTCTATGATCACTAAGGAGGCAGCAAGAGGTCTCACTTCATTTTCAAACAGCCATGTATCCATATATTAGCCTCTGAAGCATTGTTCAGATCATGGAAGAACAGAAGTCCAAAGTCTAAAATTCCTGCTGGTCCACAACTGATAAAGGCTGCATATGGTAATTTGTAGCAATTAAGATCTCAAAGATAGGAGAGCAGCAGAAGCTGATAGAGGGATAATGCCAGAAAAAAGTGAAGCTCGTGCTATTTCTCAAAAATTAAATGTTTTCTGTTTAGCTATTGCTGAAGCAAAGATGCTCTGACAGCTTCAAGTTGTCCTCTCTAAGGAAAAGGGAAACAGCAGAAAGAAAAAGATGTGACTAACAAAACTAGAGTCTTTTTTTTAATGATCCTGAGCAAAATCCACTTCCCACTGAAGCTGCTGAATTTGCTGAGAGCAAGGTTGAAGCTGTACTATAAAGCTGTAATTCCTCCACATCGTTTTGGGCAGAATTGCCGACATCAATTCAGCCACAGAATATCCAGCTGTAAATGCAAATGCATTATGGTAAGCGCATCCGCAGTGCTTAGTGTATTCAAAAAGCTGAATACACTGACAGATTTGTGCCAACAAGTGTGTGTCACTGACCACTGTCAGTGTACTTCAGCTTTAAGCAATGTGAAAACTACCGACTTTAGCCCTTCAAACTAGGCATATCTAGCAGTGCAAACTTTTCCTTAGCAACTGCCCAGTAGCCTAGGAAGCTGCAGCGTCACTCTATTGCACACATCTCTTCTTACACGCCACATTAAAGGGAAACAAAAACCATGAGAGGCCAAAAGGAACCACTCATACAAAACCAAGCACAGATTGCTCATTGCTGATGGGTTGAGGACAGTTGAACAATGCATTTTCTATAAAAACCCAGCACATTTAAAACAGCTAATTTCATACGTTGCAGGTTATGAACTGACCAAATGCCTGAGATGTATTTTTATGAGTATCTAGAAACATAAGCATCACCTTTTTACTGGGAGTTATTTTCAGTCTTTATTGCAGTTCTTTCCCAAGCTTTAAAGTAGGTATTTTATTTTCCCACATGTGGGAGGTTACACTTGAAAAACTCTTCAAGATGTGATAATGTTCCTTGCTTGGTCAAAAACAACACATGAGTTATCAAACCAGAATTTCTTATGCTAATACAGCGATTTGCATTCATTGGAGAATTATTTTATTCTAAGGTGATGAAAGAACAAGATCTGAATTTTACCCTAAGGCTCCTTATGCCTATTTCACCTTTCTTGTTTGTGAACAGCAGCAGAAACAGTGAAGTGCCTTATGATGTATCTTCCCCCAAAATACAAAACAAATGAAGGCCTCTGTGAGGGCGCAGCCCTCTTCATGGAGGTCAGTATGACCAACAACTGTTCTACCTGGATGAACAAATAGGAGCATATGGCTGCAAGAGGGGCATGGGGTAACATCTCCAAGATCTTCAGCCCTGGCAGAGCCGCAGGGGGAATATTCAGTTCAGGTCTGATTACCAGACTTCAAGAGGGGGTGCATTTAAAGGAGAGTGCTGCAGACAGGCCCCCCCTCCCAGGGATTTTTCCTGGAGGAGAAGAGAATGGTGATGTGACAGCACAGTCTTGTCCAACACACAGTGACATCAGTTTATAGAACGGTTAGATTGCCTTAAAGCAAGTGGCAGAATGGATCCAACAAGGTCTTTAGCATCTGCCCAGTTTGTCATCTTCCCTAAATTATAAAGTTATAAGGGCTGCTAATTTAATTTATACAACCAGCCTGCGGTCAATGCAATGCTCAAGGTTCTGTACAGAAAGTGGTTGCGTCAAAATCTGTTCAGTCTGTAATTTAGGGGCAGCGTTTCAAAGTTCCCAATGTTCTCCAATACTCCAAGTGCGTAGATACTGAACGGCAGTGTAAACAATTTACTTGTGCATGATTTGTGCTTATTCTAATGCAGACATCAATACCCTCTCACAAGTAAGTAGAACGGAACTGCAGCATCCTTCCTGAAATGTTGACTCACAGGGAATGTGGAGCTGGTGATAAATGTTGCCGATCTTCAAACAGAACTTCTCTGTTTTTGCTGTTCTGTTTAATTGAATTTTCTTCTTTCCTCTCTCTTTTCTCTAAGGCAGCTCCTGAAAATAAAACAGTTCTGTCTCGAGCACACCGTGTTCCTTTGCTGAAATTCATCGGCTCAGCACAAATACAACTGACTCATTGTATTAGGAAGTATTTTACTGTATATTCTGTCTCTTGTTTCTTACTTTCTTGTTATTATCAGGTCTTTTGATGGCAGGTGGTTTAGAGAAAAAAAGCAGAAATTACAAATGGTGAAAGTTACATAAAACATCTGGCCGGGTCCTCAACAGATATAAATTGTCTTTGTAACATTTGCAGGTGCTGGAGAACAGGCTTTACCAAATCAAAGCGCTCTTTGTTTTCTAATAGGTTTCTGCTACACAGAGAGACTGGAAAAGAGATTTATTTCCTCTGTAGCAGCATGCCCTTGATTAACCTCATTTGCAGCAGCTATTTCAATTAAAGAGCTAACACCAACACTGACTTCTAAGCGCTGCTAAGTGTGATACCTGTCTGCTCATGTATCATTTACTTCTCTCAAGCCATTTTCTGTCAGTGCAGAGACAAGCAAGATGTATGCTGTGGGTGAGTCCCATATCATCATTAGCAGAAAATTACACCAAACTGCTGTAAAGTAATTACACTGCTGAGAGGTGAGCCGGGAGGAAGCCAGTGATTAAATACGTGCCACCAGTGCTAAGCCCACACCACACAGTGTTTTGCTCAGAGGTTTTCAATCTGTTTTCCAATTGCTGGCCAGTGCCACAGGCTGAATCAGACCTTCACTCAGGGCATGGAAGTATGTTCAGGTATGCTCAGCCCTTTGTCATACTAAATGAATTTTATTCCAGTCTCATACAGCAGAATACAGAACAATAGTAGTTTTTGTACAGTAGCTTGGGGTTGCTCTTGCACCACTAAGCTCTTCGTACTGAAATCTTTCACAGGCTATTGCAGAGGTGCTGCTGCTACAGCAGTCTATTGTGGTCGTACTGCAGTGTAGCTATCTGTCATATAAAGAATATGAAGAGTGCAAAGGTTTGGAAATGATGCGATCGGAATTACCAACATAAAACTCTGACTGAGTGAAAGACCTGGGAGCAAGGACTGAGGAAGCCATAATAAGACCGTACTCCGTATCTTCCCTCCAAATGATCTTAAACAATAGCAAGCTTAACCTTTGATGTGCTTGTGAGAAATATGTCTCTGTGTTGTTGAACGCTATTTGAAGCAATGAGATGTTATCATCAGTAACTGAGCAGTGCACCCTCCAGAACATGCAGAAGTCACATTGCTTGTCCAGAGAGATCCACCACTAGAACACAGAAGGAGACCAAGTGAGGCAAATGGTTGGTGGGACCGCAGTTTTATTTCATATTTCGCCCTCCTCCCCCCACCCTCACCCAGCTCTGCACTCCACTCGCTCAGTCTCCCTGCTTCACCCCACTGATTCCCCATTCCCTTCCCCATTCTGCTCACCCCATTCCCAAGAGCCAGAGCCAAGCCAAATGGATAGCCAAAGATGCCTGATACAGCCAAAATGCTAAAGAATTCATACCTGAGGGCATGAGAAGCCTCCTTAACTTTCAGGACACTGGAAGGTCCTTTACAAAGAGCTTTTATCCTGATTTAAGCTGTTTCTATGGGTGAAGGATCCAAATGCATAGAATAACCATAATAAGCAAATGAGTTTCCTAACACTGTCTCCAAACGTGACACTGAAAATGTGATACCTACCTCGAGTGGTGTGGGCAGCCATTTGGTGACCACAGATGTCCTATTTTACTTCAACGTATTTATATCCTCTGTCTGCAATTACCCACACATGAAACTCTCCTTTACTCAGGCCCAATTCTTCTCAAATCAGCAAGAAATATATAACTGGTTTAAATAGGGAGAGGATTAGGGCACAGATAGCTTAATCTGTATGTATGGCTGGTGGCAAAGTAATCCAGCAATGAAGTTTAGTGCCTCAGCCTCCAGCCACATACCTAGGAAAGCCACGTCTGAATGCTCTCTGCCCACTTACCTCAGCCAGGCATGATGTATGAAAAAGAGCAGCTGGTGTTTCAAGGGCTGAACTAGCTATCCAGCTGCCACATGAAGATTTCAGTTGACCCTGGGCTCACTATATAGCTTGGAAATCTGCTTTAGTTTTATTATTAAGAAACGTAAGGAAAATTTTTCAAACAAGTGCAATATGCTCTCAGAAAGTCAATGAGAGCTGGGCCACTGGCCACAGGAGGCACCTGTGGAAAATCTCCCTTTCCTTTTAACTTTTAATTTTTAAAAAAATTCAAAATCTTGCCATTTTTGGTTTCCAGGTCATGTAATTTATGACTTTTTAATGTGAAAAATAAATTTAGTACCAGATTTTTGCTAGTCCTTAACATCGTAGATGGCCCAGCCACTTTTTAACCTGCTTTTACAGAAGCTATGAGAGCTTTTATTTCCCCAAATAAACGAAAAGCTTCATGCACTGATCACTATTCCATCCAAAAGCATATTGTATCAGCAAACAGAAGTCAGCTTACAGAGAAAACTTTTGTATATGGCTTAAAAGAAAGCCCAGACAGAATTGACAATGATAGATGATCTCCCCTGTGACAGTCAAGAATAATGCAGTTTCATGTTTATATCAAGGAAAAACAACAATAGACATTTAAATAATCATTTAAAATTAAATGCCTGACACAAGGCAGGTTTCAGCTCTGTTCTGTCACACATCTTTCTGAAATCTCAAATGGCTATAATGTGAGGTCTTCTCATTTGCTTTGCTCACAAACAAAAGCGTTGTAATGGAAGCTTCAGTGTATGTGTTATCAGTAAAAGGTTCTCTCAAGGGAAATTAAGTGAAAGGACATTTTTCTTGTCTTCATGTTTGACATTCAGGAGTAGAGACAAGATAAGGTAGGCACAGGAGTCTTTCAAAAGAGCACCAGATAGCAATGGCAGCATTTCATAAGGACGTGAACCGTTCATCATCTGCTGCAAAGACTCCATTAACGTGGCCTGCTTTTAAATCCAGTGTTTCGCAAGGAATCCCATTTTCTATTGTTATTGTCACTTCGCCTTTCTCTTCTAAATTTTCTCTCTCTGTTGACTCTTTATTCTTTCTAAAAACAAGGAAGAGAAAATTGTCTTATTCTATTGACCTGCAGCACTCCACTGAGATTTCACAGACAGAAAACTGCACACTTAGACAGAAGTTCACTGTAGGTTATGTACTGAAAGGCATAATCTGTCGCAGAGGCTCCCCAGCATTATTTGCTCTTATATTGACTTTAGCTGCATTAGCTCACGACCACCTACAAGTGCAAAAGCAGGCAGCCACGCTCAAAGCCTCTTTGCTGTTGTAAACACACCAGCAAAGGCGGGAGGCTTGTCCTTCCTGGGGCAGGAAACTTGGGTTTAAGTGGTTTGAGATCAGGATTAGGAATCAGAAAACCTGGAGTAAAAATGTCGTAAACATGTTATACATATCACTTCGGCTCCTTGTTCTGTAAAATGACAGAAGGGTAAAGTTGGTGTAGGAGAAAAATGGAAAAAAACCTCTTAATCTGTTTTTGCTTGAAGTCAGAAAGGACTGCCCTACACACCTAGCCTGTTATGTATGTCAGAGATTTCAACCAACCTATTTGGATAAATTAAGATATACTTTTTAGAAACAGATCAGCTTTTGACTAAAGCCTCCAGTGATGGAGACCCAGGCACACTCAGACTCCCTGATGATCCTCTCCAGAAATCAGGCACTCTTAGCACTGTACATCTGCACTTCTAGTTCTAGCTTCATTAATAGCCAACTTCCAACTCAGTATCTTATTACACTTCTGTTTTCTACATTAAACAATTGCATAGCTTTCATTTTTATGTGCCACAGTTCTCACAATAACCATATTAAAATAATAAATAAAATTACCTAAAATGAAAACCACAAGAAGGCATTATACAGAAATATCAGTCAACATGTCACAGTGTTCCTTTAATTCCAGATTTATTCTAACCTTGAGATTACTAGTTCATAGTGGAAAAATGTTTTGTACTTTACAACCTGCAGCATCAGCGGTTTCAGAGGATAAGAAACTCAAAGGTCAGCTCTACTGCTTCTTCCTGTCCCGCAACATATACTGTAACAATCTGACTCAGGACAATCATAACAACCTGACTCAGTATAATTGTTAATAACAGTGATATTAAGAATAATAAAATTTTATTGGCCTTTGGGAAATTCTTGGCATTACAAGCCTGCTAAAAATAAATTGTGGGGGTAGTGGCAACCTCTGGCTGCCCCTTCTGCTCTTGCAGTGATGAAAGGAGGGTTCTTTAACAGAAAAAATGTGGGCAGAAAAACAGAGACAGTACTAAGGTGCAGATTCAAAAGAAAAGAGAGGAGTAGAAGATGTGTGGAACTTGTTGCTGTAGTAATTCAGAGAAGCTAAGAATTGCTGAATTCAAGAGGAGACTCAACAAGTCAAGGGAAGTGAAAACATTATGGGTTATTCAAGGCATATATATCAAATCCAGCTCAGGAAGGCCTTCAACTGCAAAATAGATGCTTGGAGAGTAATAGAGGGAAGCCCTGCTGAAAATGGGAAGTAGGGGAAAAGGGTATGCCTCTCTTTAACCCAGCATAGCCAGTAAAAAGGGAAGGGAAGGGAAGGGAAGGGAAGGGAA
>JAOWBP010052751.1:0-12391 GCA_028571105.1 Tragopan temminckii
CCAACCTGTCGTCCACCAGGACACCCAGGTCCCTCTCCGCAGAGCTCCTCTCCAGCAGGTCATCCCCTAACCTGTACCGGTGCATGCGATTATTCTTCCCCAGATGCAAGACTCTATACTTGCTTTTGTTAAACCTCATCCGGAATCAGATCAGGAGAGACAGGGAGGAACTGCTGGGACGTTCGCAGCCACAATGACAATCAGTGCTTGTTTTTTCTCCAGTCATCACAGCAAGTTTATTCTCTATCAACTAAATGACAGAGGAGCATAAGTTTAGTACAAAGAAATTCATCATACTTTGGGTAGAGTCTGGTATGAGAAGAAAGCTTGAGCTCCTTCACCTGCTCCCTCTTCCCCATAAAACTTTACCTACCTCCTCCACTGTTTGGAATATTAGGAACACTATCCCTTTCATATCCTTCAAAGTTTCACTGAGCATTATCAGCAGTCCTCAGAGCACTAATTTATATCCTGTTAATGTTACATGGGAATTAAATTAACAGATACCAAGCCAATTGCCCAGGAAAGTTTAGCAGAGTAGTCTTTGAAATTCAGTATGAGTGGAACATGGATTCACAGCAAAAATAGAATAATGCGGGTTTCTTTTAGAAGCATGAGATGTTCACAGTTCACTGTATTCTATTCTAATTTATAATGGCACAGAACTCTAAATACATCAAATATTTATATTGCCCTTATGAGTAAAAACTGAGAAATACGCATTCTAAAACAAGATGTACACTTAAGGAAACACAGATTCTCTGTTCAGAAAATTCTCAACTTAAGTGAAGTATACATTAACATGGAAATATATTCTTCGAGAATATTTCAGAGATCTTATTTAAAATAAAAAAGTTCATTTACGAAGCAGCCTGAGTCTCTCCTTCAGAAAGATCTTTATACATAACTATGCCTACTGGGAATACTATTTGGGTGGACAAGAAGGCATCTTGCTATCAAGCTAATCAAGCTAAGTCTGGTAGGTTTGTGGGGATGTGTGTGTGTGTGCACGCGTATGTGTTTTCTCTTCTGAAAGAGAAAATCATTTTAAAGGATGGCATCTCAGTACTTGGTGATATAATACAAAGACACTGCAGAAAAAAATTAAAGCCCCTTTATGGGAAGAAAAGTTGCCCAGAAAAAAAACCTCAATGGTTCTCAGCTACTGTAGTGATGGATCCCAGTAGAGGAACACTGACAGTAACTGCAACACAGCATCAGTAGATGAAATCTGACAGGAATTATTTGAACACTAGGAGAAATAAAAAGTACAAATGCCAGATCAAGATCCTCTTTATTATCAGCAGGAAAAATAACCTAGCCCAAATTTATTTACTTGCATTTGCTTTAATGATTTTTTTTACAACTAGAAGAAATTCAAGAATTACGAGTCACTGTCCCTCCACCAAACCTCAATTAAAAATTAAATACATTTGTCAAGTGTTCGTTTAGCCTCTGAGAGCAACTGCATTAGCCTTTTTAGCTTCCTTCCCCCACTACTAACTGACCTCAGACCATAGAGATTAGAATAGTTATATCTAAATAGCACATATATAAATCTATCAGTAAAGAAAATGATTGGATAGCTGAATATTTGCAAGAGAAATAGAGTAAAATTGCCATGAAATAAACTACCAGAAAACCTGAACATGGGTAAAACAGCATGTAAAAGCAATATTTTTTCCAGCAACATGGACTAGACAAAAATGAGAAGAACCAAGCATCCAAATCTGTGAGCACACTCCCACCACATCCCAGTAGAAGGGGCAATACACCTCCTTGCTGCACTGACTGCATTGTTCTCAGCCCTGAAAGAAAATGAGATGTAATGCCAGCTCAGCTTGGGGTATGCCAACATACCCCAAAGTCCTTGAATTGGATAAGAAAGGATCCCCTGCTATCCTGCACCATGCAGGCACCATACACAGAGCACAAGGACGTAGGCAAAGAAAACACCAAGAATGTCTGCAGAGACACCAAGAATGCGTTGGATTTGACACAGCTGATGTGCCAGCAGTATTTGGACCAGCTAACAGTGAGGGATTCTTGTGTTTTAGTGTAACTTGTTTGTGGCTACTATAAAGCTGCACGAGATGCAACATTTCTTCAAAAATACCCACCCTCGCTGGAAACCACCATGCATCAGTGTATTTCTTCTCCAGAACGATCACAAGTTCAAAGGCCTGTGTGGAAGTGTCTGTATCAGCAAGATCAACAGCGCTCTTTTTTATCTATCAGAAACCTCCAGCTCCACAGTTACTACTTCAGCATATATAAGAGATTAGCAGGATATAAAAGGATCAGCTCCAGCTTGATGTGTTAAGACACTGGAAAAATCAAACAGGAGGGCCACTGACTCCAAATGACTGCAGAGTTGGAGATTTAAAAAGAGCAAGTTTCCCACCATAACATCTGCTGAACATATCAATATTTACTCTAAAGCATTACATCATTCACCTTGTTTCTTAGTTCTTAACATCAAACAGAAACCCAGTCTGCAACAAAATAGACACTATCACCTATAATGACCACTTAGCAGAGGGTTAAAAGGTCTCGATTTTCTGGAGTGTGGTTCTCAGATGTATTCATCTGATGATGATTTTGTATTACCTAACATTGAAGATTGGCACTTATATTGCATTAGCTTTAAAATTGGCAGAATACTGCTTTGGTAGGAGGTGCATGTGCCAGCTGACCTCTTGGCTCTGACAGAAACAACTCCTTCACCCAGCAGTGCTTGCTAGCTCTCATCTGGACAGAAGCTCCTGGATTTGAGTAAGGGAAGGTTACTCCCAGCTGGAAAAATCCAGCATCCATTTGCAGTCAGCTCCTACCTTGCACTGGGTCTTAAGTGGAATAATTCAGAAGTCAGCTCCTGCTGAGAAATCATTTTCATTCCTAAAAAAGCATTTTCTCCTCTATATGCTTAACCTTATTAAAAACACAATTCCCCCTAAAGTCTTTCAGAGAGGCACAGTCTAGCATTACAAGACAAAGAGGACTGTCAATTAAGATATGACTTCTTTAAGTAGTCTGGCAATGCCCCAGCATGGCCCAGGGGACCACTTGCACCAGGGACCACTCAGCAGCACCACGGACAAGGCCAAATCAGGTTTAGCTCCCACATGCACACTCCAACATTGGTATCTATCACCACCCCAGCAAGTTTTAGCACTCTCAACATGACTTCTTGCTGACCCCATGTGCCCACAACACAGACTCTTCAGCTTCACATGCTCAGCATATTTCACAAGTTTCAAAAAGGAAAAATGCACATAGTGTAATATCTGTGTTTTACAGGGCACTGTATGGGTCTCAGAAGAAACCCTGAGCAGAGTACACTGCGCTGCACTGAGGAGTGCAAACACATCAGCCCATTGCACACCACTGTGGCTTATATTGGACAAGAACAGAATATAGGTAACAAATGACAGCATCAACTCAAAAGACACCTATTACTCCTTGCCACATTTGATTCACAGTTTGCATTAAGGGCAAAAAATAAAAAGGCTTTCTAGTTTTAACAATTCAGAAATTCTACTCAAAAACTTAACTCCTTGATAGGGCTCTCAAGGACATTTCTCCATGGCCCCACACGTAAGCAACTCAGAGTGGTGACAGCTGCCTTTGGACTTCTTTAAAGCAGCATATGACTCCAATTGAGAAACTCTCCTCAGATGTGTAATTTTATCTGGTAGGCATCCAATCATAGAAATCCTAAAGTACCACAGATCTCTCTATCTGTTTCTATTACATACAGAAGTACAACAGATTTTGTCTGGATGGAGTCCTGGAATACATAACTTGTTGTCCTAAAGAAGAAAAATACTGAAAAAAAAGTGAAATTATGCAAGAAGTAGTTTTGGTGATTCAGAGGGGCTGCGAGGAAGAACAGACCTCAACTGCTTTCTTTTTAAAACATGTACTTGTAAATTAAGAAGCATTGCAAGATTAGGCATCTGTCCAATTCTTTTTATCATTTACTGTATTATGCTAATGAGGATGCTGTTTCTTTAATTATCATTTGCAGGAAAATTGCATTCAGTCCCTTGATCTTCTTAAAACCATCCCAATGCTTGAATCCCCATAGGCTTTTAATCACACTGCTCCAGCATGAAGCTCTGCATTTAAGAAAAAAACTCTTCTCAAAACTGGTTCACTGAGAAAGTTTAAATTGTTTTCTCTCATCTGAGCTGTATCTTCCACCACTTGGCAGCTTAGGAAGAAGAGCTAAAAGACTCAAATATTAGCTTACACACCCAATGCAGCCTAATGCTGAAACCTATTATACTGCCTATCTAACAGACACTAAACACCAGAATTTGTTCAAAGTAGAGACAAGTGAGCTAAAAAATAACTTAATGTTATCCTGTGACACTTCACAGTAGAATTCAGTAAATCCTATTAAAAGAGGCACTTATAATACACACATTATCAACTGCCAGTGTTAACTCTTATGTAAAATTACCCATACACAACATTCAGAGGTATTTGCTATTAAATGGCTTTACTCACATAGTATCACAGTGACTTCTGGTTCTCCTGATGGAGATGCATGTAACAGAAGTCTGGTTAGGTGGGAGCCCAAGCCCCTCTTCCATGTGCAAACCTACCCTATTCTGGCAGTGGCCACCCCACACTTGCTATCACCCTACAGCATTCCCAGACCCACGTGATGCCAGAACTCTGCAAAGCCATGCATGTGTACAAGGCTATGGGCCCTGCAGTTCCATCTACCCACCAAATAAATGGTCCCCATCAGTGTGACTTCATGGCATGCCTTTCGCCTTCCTTGGGGTGAGAACAAGCACTGGCCCAAAGATTTACTGATTAAGCCTGTCTTTTCTGGAAAACACCATCTCCTGAACTGTCTCTGGATTAAGGAAGGCTCAGGATCCTCAACATTCACAGGAGGTTATTGGCATTTCTTGGCTTAAGCTTTTGCTGTTTGCTACACAGCAACTGGGAGGACATTGCAATCTGCCCAGGGGTAGGAAGGCTCTTCAGAGGGATCTGGACAGGCTGGATCACTGGGCTGAGGCCAACTGTGTTAAAGTTCAACAAGACCAAGTGCTGGGTTCTGCACTGCAGCCACAACAACCCCAGGCGGTGCCGCAGGCTTCAGGCAGATTGGCTGGAAGACTGTATGGAAGAAAAGGATCTTGGGGTGTTGATCGATGCTCAGCTGAACATGAGCCAGCAGTGTGCCCAGGTGGCCAAGAAGTCCAGGGGCATCCTGCCTTGTATCAGAAACAGTGTTACCAGTAGAGGCAGTGAGGCAATCCTCCCCCTGTACTCAGCTCTGGTAAGGCCACACCCCGAGTATGTTCAGGTTTGAGCCCCTCACTGTAAGAAAGGCAGTAAAGCCCTGGAGCATGTTAAGAGAAGGAAAAAGCCAGTGAGGCATCTGGAGCACAAGACCTGTGAGGCACAGCTGGGGAAACTGGGATTGCTTGGTCTGGAAAAGGCTGAGAGAGACCTTACTGAGGTCTACAACTGCCTGAAAGGAGGTAGTGGCAAGGTGAGGTCAGCCTCTTCTGCATAACTAGCAATAGAATGAGAGGGAAAAGCCTCAAGTTGCACCAGAAGAGGTTCAAGTTGGATATTAGAAAAGTTTATTCCCCAGAAGAGCGGTCAGGCACTGGAATGGGCTGCTCAGAAAGGTGGTAGGGTCACTGTCCCTGGAGGTGGTCAAGAAACATTTAGACATTGTACGGTGGGACGTGATTTAGTGAAGAAATAGTGATTGGTACTACTGGTAGACAGTTGGACTGGATGATCTCCAAGGTCCTTTCCAACCTTGGTCATTCCATGAACTGAACAAAATGTATGCATTGAGACAGTGTATCCATTTAGAGCTTAACTGCAGTGTACCCTGCATGCTGTGCTCTTATCCTGCAGTGAAACTGAGAAACACTGGATTTTCTTAAAGCTAAGATACAAACCACATTAACATCTTGAAGTGAAGTATTTACAAACTAGTATGCTGACATCTCATTTATCTGTTTTGCCATAAAATTGGCTTATACATGATTAATTATGAAAAATAAGCACAGCGTGCTTTCATGCACTTTACTTTGAAATCAAGGTCACACTTTGTTTTGAAATTCAGAAAAACAGTATGAATAATGTAATTATCATATCAGAAGATTCTTTGCAAGTAACTTTATATTTAAACCAGTAACTTATGAAGTTGTTTCTATTGTCATTGCAGATGGATGATTCCTTAGCTCTTCTCTATATCTTTTATTTCATTTGTCTTATCCGTTGTACTGGAAGCATGCTGTGAAGTAGGATCACTCATAACTAAGCCACAAGATACCAAATAAAAGAACTATTCTTGCCCCAAAGCATTTACAAGCAGGTTCCTCTTCTGTGGACTGGATCCCATTTGGGATGTTGCACTTACACAACACATGAATAGGGTTGTTATCCATGGGAATCCGGTAACTTCCATAATTTGTTTGAACACATTCACAAAGCTATTCTACAAATTCTCTGCTGTAGACACTCAGCTACCCAAGCACCTTCATGCTAAGCACAGTTTAACACAAAGATGCAAATCTTTCACATGCAGTTGATTCACATGAGATGGTCCCATTCATTTCCTTACAGACCTTCACCGGGCAAGGTATGTGACAGCTCTGATAGCAATAGCTCATGCTGACACGTCACTTATTTCAAATAGTGAAAAGCCAATTTCTGTAAGTACATTGCTTTAACCTGGTAAATTATTAAAGTTCTGAGAAGCAGCCACTAAGATCATACTAGCGTTTCACAAGTAAGAGAAAACGTGTATAGACTTTTGACCTCAGCTGCTGCCCTTTCCCTCCACTGCCGTATGGAGTCAACCCCAAAGCCAACCACAGCATGAACTCCATCTCATGAAGTTCAGGTCTGCTTTCTCCCACTGTGGCACTGCAGCAACCACAGCCTGCAAAGGTCACATGGACTAGGAGCTGCACACTGCACATGTCAGACAAACAAGGGCCTTCCCATGTCATTATGAATTGTCAAAGAATTTGTGACTTGTACATCGCAGCACTGACAACAGAAGGCAGTGCTTTGCCAGTATTGTTGGTATTTGAATAGCTTTTTATTTTTTAAAGGGCAAACAATACTTGCTTACAACTGCAATGGCCAGGCTTGTAATTTCAACAGAATTCCCTTCTTAAAAGGAAGCTTACTTTTATTAAAGGTTAAAATAGTAACAGTAAATTATGGTAAGAACCAATGCTTAAAAACGCCCTATTTAGGAGTAAGTGTGCATAAGATAAAGCCATAAACATCACATGTACAAGAAAAGCAGAATCCGGACTGCTGGCAAACCACCAGATGAGATGAGAATAAGGTCTGCTAGAAATCCATCAAAAGTAAGGTAAGAGAACAGCAAGAGACATTCCTCAGGCATATATCCTCAAAGTTTGGAAGAAGTACTGCCACACAATTTTATTCTAGCAGGAAATCTGCCAGGAAAAAGCAGTTTACTTGAAGCCTACTGGGAAGTCCACAAGTACTTGTCCACATATTAACTCAAGAGGTAGAAGTATTTCCAGATAATGCTGTACTGGACTTCTGCATACAGGTGAACCATTTAGCTAGGGATACTTTATAACACATCAAAAATAAAAATAAAAATCATTGTGCCACAGTCCTGAAAGCAAGCTTTCTTGGTTAAAGAATCTGGGCTAATCAGTGTAACACCAGCAGCAAAGAAACCTTTAAAACAAACCTACAGTGCATAACAGATGGGGAAAAGGGACACTGATAACAATGAATACAAACTGCCATTGCATAAATGCAAGTAATGGAAGAAAAGCAAAAAAAAAAAATAGAGCTCTGGTAAGGTTTGTAACAACAGGAGCACCACTTTAAATATAACAAGAATTTAAGTGCATGCCAAGGGAAGAATAGTTCCACATAAAAACTATCCAACAATTCAGGAAAAGCAAATGTATTTGACTACTTCTGCTTCATGTTCAGAAAGATGCAGGATGCTATACTCACATCTCAGTGACAATGACATACCTTCCATGCCATCGGTAATTGAGAGATGTGAAAACAATTAAGAACCTGTACATGGCAACAGAGGGCAGATGTGCCAATAACTTCCCTGATGCAATGATTGCTGCTAACAACTGGAAAGGGTTAGCAATGGAAGTATTTAAAAAGGTTGAGAGATAACTGAAGCTACGATCAAACCATCAGACTGACATCAGCAGTTAGCAGCATCAGGGAAAGGTCATTACGGGACACAATCAATAAGGCATTGAAAGACAGTAGCACAATCAACACCAATCAACACAGCTGTATGGAAAACAGGCTTCGGCATGTAAATCCTGTCTTTCTACACAGTTACATCATCATTTTATAATGGTAGTGTAGTGTGCTACCATTATTGTTTCTAATTTCACACTAATTTAAAGCCATATTACATGAAAATCTGAATTAAAAGATTTAACACTCTTCAATACATCTCATAGTAAATGAGTTTTAAGTGGCTAATGGAATGGAGAGTCAGCTTCTGAGAAAACAGGTACCTTACCAGTCCAGCAGGACAAACAAGGTACAACATTTGAAAGCTGAAAAGAGCTGCAGACTGCTTCCAAGAGCAAGGCTCATTATTCACCACAACAATTTACCTGTGACATGGCAGATTTGTTACTACTGACACCCACTACATCAAGAACTTGATCTCTTTCCAGATGATTTGCTGAACAAAGGAAAAAAAATTAAAGGATGATTCCTGGTATATCTGGCATTTCTTCAACCCACACAGAGCGGGTAGAAAGAACAGATATTCATGTGGGTCCCTCTGGCCTTACTGTTTCTAAGCCTAGGGAACAATGACCCAGACATCATTAATCCCTCTGGAATTTAATGCAATAAGTGAATCACATTTAATCCATCTGATACAGTGTAAGATGGCTTCAGTATTTTTATGAGATTTCAATGGTAATCCAGTGTTAAATTACTGGATGACTTAAAATATTGTCAAATTGCTTCACTGCATTTCTGGGTATTGCTGAAAGCAGCAAAAACCTATTCTTCTTTGAAGCAGATTTATATTATCAACCATTTGATCCACAACTTCCCAAGCAGAATACTTCAACCTACTCCTTAAAAATCTTTTTTTTTAATAATTCTATCAGAACAGCATTCTAATGGTGTGTCAGAATATCTCCCATCAGACACAGCTATGAAGGCAACGCACTGCAAGTTCACACAAAGATCACTTGAGCAAGGTTATGCTTTTGTATAAACTGCATCTTCCCACTCAGAGCTCAAAGATCTGCATGAGGAAAGTGAAAAGCACACTACATGCTACAAACACACAGTATTTGGTCCAGCCCCTTCAAAAGAGAGGAGCACAGGAGTTAGAAATGGACCTGCAAACTATCCTTCCAGGTTTGCAGGAAGCACTCAAATTATAGATAGCCCCCTACATTTCTTGCTCTATTTGACTTCTGGCAGCATTTTCTTCTTCAGCAGCCAACTGCTTTAGCTACAGGGTTTGTCACAAACAGTATTTCTAATAATCATTAGATAAAGCAAACTCATTTCAAGACTCCTAATGTTTGAGGGTTTTTCTTGTGCCCATCCAATGGTCTTTAATTTCTAATTGCTTAGCCACAAGGAGTCAAAATGTCCAACCACTTCTTATAGGCCTTACTCTGAATATTAGAGATATGTCCTCTTCCTCTTTGAGTTGACTGGTAACAAGTACTCCACACCTTAATGAAAAGGAACACTTTAATGAGACTATTGGAGACAACCACTGAGAAATAACTTGCTTTGCTCTTTCTTTGAATTCAATATAGCTTTTTCGTAATTGTCATCCAAGCAACAGAGTGACCTCAGAGCTCAGTTTTTATTTGGTCAGAGTGAAGTTACCTCTGGCTGGGCCAAAGCCAGTGCTGCACCTTGCCTCATTGAGGGTCAGCTGGAAGGAAGTCACAAGGCTTTGGAGTCATTTCCAGCATGTTACTGGGGGGCACTATAAATCATGGAGCCAATGTCCCCAGCCTAATGGCAAACACTGTCCTACAATTTGCCAGCATAACTATCGATTTTTTTTTTTACAGGTATATCATCATTGCTGACCTTCCAGAAACCTCAGCAAGCAACATTATTGTTCACAATGTCTGAGCACAACTTCATGCCACTACAACATGCTTTACAGGACCCATCTCCCAGTCTACAGAAGAGCTACACCTTTACCACTGTTTCAAACATGTATCCAACTTCAAATATTGTTGTATCTTTAAAAGATTTGATAGTCCAAAGAACACACAAAGGAAGTAACCACATTTAGTTTAGATATGAAACTAAGCTAGTATACCATATATTTTCAATACTGACTATACCTATGAAACAATTCAAAATATTAGGAAAGCAAAGGTCTGTTTATGTTTTATAATTCCTCCACTGCAAAAGCCTCATGGTTTTCTTTGAAGTCACCTTTATCTGCACTGTTTATAAAATCGTTGGAGGGTATTTTCTTTTTGTTGGACAGAATAGCACTAATGTAATAAAAATCAAAGAAAACTTGCAAAGAGTTCTTTGGTGGCAAACATTTATGAACACATCAGACAAATAAAACCAACACAGAAGATAATCTTACCCAGAATGCTGGAAAAACAAATTTTACTTCCATTGGTGATAGTTTGCCTTAGAAGACAGTCCCAGGGTGGAAACCTTTAAAAAAAAGGAACAAAAGGCTCATCAGAATTAGCGTAGATTACAAAGGCAAACACCAAATCTTTTGTAAACACTGCTAAAGATTAAACATCCTGCACTTTTGACTGTGCTACTGCCTCAATTTCCTGCCATTAACTCAGAGATAGGTTGGTCCAAGTTAAAAGAAGTTAAAAGACTGAAATCAAGCAACCAAGCAACACACCTACTCTGAAAAATGGGAAAGAGAATACAGAACTTTGAAACAAACTCTGCATTTTCTGTTCTTCTTCCTCTGAAAGAGCTTACAGAAAGTCAGTGCTTTTATGTCAAATTTAGGTACCCAAGCTAAAGGGGGAAGCACAGATTTAGCCTAGTCAGGTTCTGATGTACTCACAGAGATTGTTGTTTTTAAGGGGTTCTGCACTATTTGGCACAAGCTATGTGGCTATATGGCACCTTAACATATGCTACCTTTTGATGAAATAAGGGTGATGCTTTGCTATCCATGGAAATTAAGCTGAGTTTGTTTCCAATTATATCACCCAGAAAGTGTAGAAATGGAACGAGGGGAAACAAAGGTGAGGAAGGTCATCCAGAAGCCACACAGAAGGAGCTTCTCTCAGAAGTTAAGAGAAAATTGCCAGAGTGGTAATTATGGTATCAAAGACAACAGGCTGAGTCTGAGAAGGAAACATACAGTCCTTAGCCCAGGATACACTTTCCCAAGGGGTAAAAAGTGCCCAAGTCAAGCTGAAAGAATCAAAGATGAAACTAGAAGAGGAACTTCCAAGCACACAGATCAGACCACAAGACAGAAAAGCTGGAAACGCTTTTTTCTCTTTTAATAATAAAGTGAGATGTATTTGTGTTATGAGAGAAAAAAGGCAGGGGAGATTATAGAGTGAAGACAGAAAAATACAAGAGGGATGTGACTGCAGAACAAGCAGAGTAACTAAAGAGCAGATCAATATGACTGGAAAAGAAGGAAAGAAAGAGGAAGTAGAACATAGGAAAAAAAAGGGAAGTCATTTGACAGTTTTTTTCCTTGAGGTAAAGATTAAGTGGAAAAAAATTGAATGAAAACCTAGAAGATACTAGACGATGAAGACGGAATGTTAAGAAAGATTTAATAAAGTAGTAGTCTTTAAATATTTGATTCACATGCAATTCCTAGTTACCATTCTTGATTCATTTCACTTCAGTGCAGTAAAATCCCTAATCCAAAGGAACCCAAAGCAAAGCTTGCACTAGTTACAGTGAAATTTATACTTCAGTGATGAATTCTAAGTATGTTCTATTTCCCTCCCACCCTCCTTACCCCAGCAAGACAGGTTGCTTCTCTTCAAACAACTCAGTTAAGTCGCACATTCAGCCTCATTAGCTGCCATCCCCATCTCCCTGCAGTTTTAATTAGATAGGTCTCTTTGTGCACAGTTACCTTGATTCTTCCCCTAAACAATCCCACAACATTGTTCTATGTACTATCATTCTTAACATGCTCCTAATTACAGCAAAGGCAGTCAGCACTGTCAGAACACAGCTCTCCCATGGAGAAGCCAGCACACGCACCCTTTGAACAAGCGTCGGGGTCACAGTGTAAGAAGGACAAACTATTAGAAAGCATCCAAAGGAGGGCTGCGAAGATGCAAAAGGGTCAGGAGGGCAAGGCGTGTGAGGAGCAGCCCCTGGTGTGCTCAGCCCAGAGCAGAGC
>JAOWBP010052752.1:0-12390 GCA_028571105.1 Tragopan temminckii
GACTCCAGACACACCAAATGCGCGCATCTGTACCATAGGTGGGCATCTCACAGCGCTTCTGTGGGACACCTAGGGAGATGGTAGGTGGCACTCACTTCACCCCACCCCACCCCACGATGACACTGAAGGAACAACAGCTGCCCACCCGTGGCCGGGCCTCTACACACTGAACCGCCTCGGCGCTTCCCCCAGGGGCACACACCGAGGTAAGGCCTCTCCCGAGCCGGCAGCACCCGGAAGAGGGGCCCTCCCGCGGCCCACCTGCCCCGCAGGTTGCAGTCGGTGAAGTAGGTGGCGGACACGAACTTCTCGACGCGCTCCAGCGCCGTACGCCGGTGCTTCAGCATGGCGGCGCCCACACAGCTACTGCGCGTGTGCCTCCGTGCCGCCCGCCCTCTGGCGGCTGGATGCGTCGCGCATGCGCAGGGCGCGGCACAGCGCTGAGGGGACGGGGTTGGGGTGAGGCCTACAGGCCGCACTGAAGCCTGAGGCCTGGGGTGAGGCCTACAGGCCGGGCTGGAGCCTGAGGCGAGGCCTACAGTCCGCACTGAAGCCTGGGGTGAGGCCTGCAAGCTAACTGAAGCCTGGGGTGAGGCCTACAGGCCGCACTGAAGCCTGGGTTGAGGCCTGCAAGCCAACTGAAGCGTGGGGTGAGGCCTACAGGCCACACTGGGGCCTGGGGTGAGGCCTACAGGCCGCACTGAAGCCTGGGGTGAGGCCTGCAAGCCAACTGAAGCCTGGGGTGAGGCCTACAGGCCACACTGGGGCCTGGGGTGAGGCCTACAGGCCTGGCTTGTCTACTCCAGGCAGCCACTGCTCCCCAGAGCCCTATTGGGAGAGCCCTGCTTGGTTGCAGCGTGGGTGCTTTTCTAGCAGCTCAGTGGGGCTTTCTCCCTGGTGATCCACTGCTTGCTGCCCCGGTGTCTTAATGGGGAGCCTGGGCCCCCCACGGCATGCACTGCCCGCCTTTAGGAGCTCACAGTGTGGGGTGGGAAGAAGGATCCGTACACAGCAGTTAGCCCTGATATTTTAATGGAAATACTGCACTACAGTCAAGTTTACAACATTGGTATAGAAATCACATGGATAGTGGGCCAAGGATCACGTTACAGAATACAAAAAGCAAGTTCAAATAAAAAGAGAAGCCTTGTTGCTATGGTACAGCCAGGCAGGGCAGGATGGCCCTGTGACATGCAGGCGTTGCCCCAGGCCAGGCCTCCGCCGCCCACATGTTCACTGCTGGATCACCTTCAGCATACAGAGGAAAAAGGGGTAGGGAAGAAACCTTTCCAATGGAACGATAGGGAACTTATTGCTGGCAAATTCTGGCTATTCCCTGCTGGGCGCTTCCCTCTATTTTCCTTTCTCCATAGGAGGCTCCCAGTAACCACCACAGCCAGACCTGCCTCCTGCACACGGGCTGCCAATGAGCTGGGGCTCTGTCTGCGCCCCTCAGTTCTGCACACCCGACTCTCTGCCATGGGAAGGAGACAAGCTGCCAGCCCAGAGATCCCTGCCAGATTGTGGTCACAGCAGCAGCAAAGCCACGCTCCCAAACCAGGAAGGAGGGAAGCAGATTGGGGTGCTCATACTGGCAGCACTGGTTTGTGCAAGGAAAGCTGCCTCCTTTGAGGAGGAGAGACAGTGCAGTTGTGTCTGTCGTGGCTTATGAAGTCTATATGTCGACTTCATTTTAAAATCAGAATCTTCCCTGTGTTTAAATATCTGCCAGCGCTAAACTTCTATACTTAAAAAAATATATATCCCATATGTGGATTTCACTAGTGAAATGCACCAAGACCCACCCTAGCCTCTGCCCTTCTCTTGCACGCGCACACCAACACACACACAGAGCAGCTCTATCCAATACTGGTTTGGTACTTAAGATGTTTTCTCCAATACTGAGAGGGAAAAATACACAAGCACAATCAACCTCAGCTAAGTAGCTCAGCAACACCTCCCAAAAGCGAAGGTCCTTGGAGCTGGAAGACTAGGTGGATAAAAACTACCCACCGGAACAAAAACATTAAAAAAATTAAAAACTATATAATATATATTTATATATCTCAACAGACCGCTTATACCTCAGTTGTGTGAAGCACAAAACACGCACACTGCCTCTGCTTTTTCCTCTCAGATTGTGAAGCCAATCGTAACAAGGTTGGATGCACTCCCTCTCTTCATCCCCCAGTGCTGCATGCTGCACGGTGCATCTCAGACCAGGGACAGGGCTGTGGATGAGCGAGTGTCTTCCTCCAGTAAGAACAAAGACATCATTTTTATTTACAAAAAAAGGAGAAAAAAGTTTCCACACAAAAGCACTACAATGATAACTCCCTTTGGTAAAAAGTGTAATAAATGTCCTCATAGGTCTGTCTGTCGGTACTAATTCTCAAGCCACCTGGTACTATGGTACACAAGAAGCTAGTACAGTTATGCTAGCACATCAAGCATACTTCCTTTAATTAAAAAAAAAAAAAAGAAAACAAAAAAAAAAACAAAAAATTGACAATTTGTACATTTATTTACAAAAAAGGAGGGGAACATGTTAAAATTGTGTTGTTCTCTGTTGTGTGTGTGTACGTACATGTGTGTGAAAAGCTGGTGCATGGCACTAGGAGAGACTAGTAAACAAGCAGGTACAAAAAAACAGTTCCACTGGCACTAGAAAGGACAGACCAATCTGCACTGGTTGAGTCCAGCATGGGAGGAAGGGGAGGGGAGGGAGGAACCGAGGGTCCGGGGGCCCGCAGGGGAGCCCAGCACCTCTGGGCTCCGGGACATATCCAAGCAAGGAATCTGAAGACCACTGAGGCGGTCAGGTGGTGGAGAGCCTCCTCCATTTCTCCTCCCTCGCTGCTCAGGCCACCGGGGAATAAAGCCTCAACACTGCTGGTGCGTATGAGCTCGTTGCGTCTCTCCAGGACCACTCAAGTTCAGGAGGGTCCTTCCCTGTGGGGTGCATGCTGAAGTCCAAGGGCCGGCGGGCAGGGCTCCCAGCAGGTGCTGGGACACCCATGTTCCTACAGAGAATCCCGCTGGTGACAGCTTGTACCAGCCACACACTAGTCAAGTGGCCATGTTACGGAGATACACAGTGAGGGGAGAAAGGCATCTTCCTCGTTTCCTTGATGCGCACGCACACACACACATCTCCCGGGATCTTCCCTGGCCCAGGGCATTTATGGTGTCTTGAATATTGTGCCGTATTTGACACGGTACTTGTTAATGCTCACAAAGTGCAGGGTCTCTGTGTCACAGGTGGTGGTGCAGGGCACCAATCCCTCCAACCCTTCGCCCATTAGCCACTTGCTCGTCTCGGCTGCCATCTCGCGGGTGACGTGCTCCTTGGTCCATTTGTCCACCCAGGCCTGGAACCTCTGGTGCAGCCGCTTGCTCACTCTTTCATGGGACTACAGAAACAAAGAGGTGTTACAGAGAGGTGGCTCCAGCCCCAAGCTACAGCGTAACGCATGACAAAGAGGCCAGGCTGCAAGGCGATATGGCCAAAAGATTTGCAGCACAGGTGCTGGCCTTTGCTAGAGACCAAGGGAAGGTCCTGGAAAAGGCCCACAGGTCTCCTCCCAAGAAGTTCACCTCTAAAAGAATTACAGGACAAAAAGAACTCAGAAATACCAAGAGATTGTGCCACAAACAGGCCATTCTGTCACGGTGCTCTTCAGTGCTTTTTTTTCTCTCTCTCTTTTTTTTTTAATTTAAAGTGTATTTTCTTGTATTCCACCATATAGTCCAACAGGTTTGTCGTTAAATGTAACTTCTGCACTTCCTTCAGCATACTGAAAAGTTATACTGTGCGCTACAGTGTAAGAGGTTCAGTAATTTGACTAGGTTAAGATGCTCTGTGATAAGCACCAGCACATGGTATCCTGCTTATAAGGTAACTTTTCCAACCTTGTGCCAATTGAATTGGGTAGATGGAATTCAATCAATCAAAATCCTCAGTATCGACATTTCAAAGACCCAATACTGAAACAGAATACTCTTATCTGATGTGAATATGAGTTTAACAAAATTACAGCTAATTAAATAAAACAATTACTTGTATTTCATCAGCAAGAAACAGATGAGAGCAGTCGTTTTAGAAGTTTAAATAAACGTCCAACAGAGCTGCGAAGAGATGATTTCCTAGACAGGAAACAGAGGACACCTCTCCCACTCCCTCATCTCCCAGCCAATTTTCTCAGCGGTCAGTAGTTCACTCAGGAAGACAATAATTGAATAAACAGAAACCCAGTCTCTGCAGCTACAGGAGACACTGCTGCTGACAGAGCCCCCCACGTACCTCTGCTTCTAGTTGCCTAAGCCAGCAGCTTTCACCAAAGTCTGGCACTTTTCACTTTCTTTTGACATTCTAAGCAATGGCACTCTGGTTAACGTTTTGTTTTAAGTAGATTGTAATAATATTAGAGCGAGGTACTTTAAACTTCAAGCCTAAATAGCCATATAACTGGAGTTTGCTCTTAAAGCTCCCCAGGTTTTCTCTGCTAGGCAGAAATATTCCCATGGGACATGAGAACAGTGTCAGAGCATTCTGAACACCTAACCAGTTTTCTCCACCCAAATCACTCCTTGAGACCAGGATTTCAGATCCCCAGGAAAACACCCATGGTGATTTGTGGAGCTGTGAGCTCCCCTGCACCCTTGACACAAAAGCAGTGGTTGCAGAGCAGCCATTGCAAGCATGTGTGGGGCTCTGCCGTGCGGGAGCGACCAGAAGACTCCCGCTCTCAGTGACTGGGGACAGGAAAGGCTGAGGGATGGTACCCAGAAGGATTGGCTGGGACAGAGAAAGTTTGATGCTCTGCACTCTGATTTCTCATTGGGGAAGCCCTAGAAGAACAGGCCCCCTCAAAAGGCATTACAATTGCATGCAGAGGACAGGTCTTCTCTAAAACAAGGGGACCACCATGAAGGGAAAATGCCTCCTGGAAAAAAATTGAGGAACTAACGGTCAAAACCACTGTTCTACCACAATAACACACTCTGGAGAGAAGGGGAGAGGCGAGAGGATGAGCAGAGTAAAAGTCAGGAAGAAAAGATTACAGCTTAGGAACATTCAGTAGATTTTTGGTGTCTGGGGAAGACAGAATAGCACACCATCCTCCTGGCAACACAAAGACTGCTAAATGTTACCCTGGGACCCCTCAAGGACATTCCATCTGACTCTTCCTCACCTGACTTGGGAAGCAAGAGGTCCCAGGAAAGCCCAGCTGCCCACCCCAGTCCTTCCACTCGCTCCTACCTGCTGAGCTCGCAGCAGAGCAGTCCTCCTGTACATGTAATCCTCCGATTTGATCACGTACACCATCTTATAGGAGTTCAGTTTGAATTTACACTCCAGCTTGTCCAAGCTCTCCACGTTCTCCATGGACTTCTTACTGTTTCCCTCCTTCCCTTCCTTCTCCTGCTGCTCCCGACCACGCTGACACTTACGGATCCGCCTCAGATTCCTGCAAACCAGAGAATCCCTCTTGGAATTAGTGCCCTCCCTTTAGGACTGCTAGGCTGGAGGTAGCTGGTGGATCTGCGCTGGCGCCTCAAGAACCTGACCAACAGCTTGTATTAAATTCATTCAGGTTCAGGTCCCTACAACAAGTCGCCCCATGGGATTTATCTATTTCTGAAACCAGAGTTATTTGCAATCAGTTCCCTGGTGTGGCACCTGGTGGTTTTAGGCAGAGGGTTACTGTAAACCAAGGCAGGAGTGCCAGAAAGTAGTCTGGCAAGTCCCCAGCCCTCACCCTCTCTGCCACCTGCAGATCATGCCATCTCTCAGTCACTGGAGAGCAGGAGCCCAGGGTGGACCCACAGGCTTTCTGGACAACCAGCAGCACGGTATTTCTACGCCACACTGCCAGGGTAATGGCTTCTGTAGTGGCATTAAAACACAGGTAAGACCAAAGGCTCTGCCCTCCAAGGGACAGACCCATCGGGGAAGGTTCACGGTACAGCTTGGCCACTGACCTGGGCAGGAAGACAGGTTTCTGGGCCAGGTGCTCCCGGAGCTCAGGGGAGGTAGAGTCAGAGTTGACGTACCGCTCCACGTAGTCTGACCAGCGCTGGAAGTGAGCACACAACAACATCAGACACTGCTTTCCCACTGAACCACACAGGGTGATAAGGAGGCTAAGCTGCAAGTCACACAGGAGAGCACCAGGACACCTCTGAAGGCTCCCTGTATTTCATTCCTACAAAGGCAGGTACAATGCTTCTCTTCGTGGTTTTTATGGGTTTTCTAATACAAAATAAACCGAGAAGGATTTACCTACTCATATCACTGAAAGCTTTACAATGCTTTGTTAACGTCTCTATCTTGTGCAAACAACTGACTGGACATCCTCATGCAGTGCACCCTTGTCCATCACAGTCAGCTCTCTGGACAAGCAGCTCTTACCTCTGCTTCTACAGGGTCATCAGAGTTCTCCTCCTCTGTGTCCAGCAGTTCAATGGTTAACTGAACTTGGCCTCTGCTCTGGATGAACATCAGCTGTAAAGCAAAAGGCAGAAGGGATTCAGTGAGGTTTCAAACAGAAAAAATATACCCCTCCACTTCTCTCTGAGGCAAAGGGACAGTGAAGCAGCTTGCAAAGTTCTAAGGCAAAAAACTGCTCCCTGCATTACTGCCAGCAAAGGGAAAGCACTGGCAGCACTGCACGCTTTTTGAGGAACAGAAAAATGTTCAAGCTTTTGGAAGAATCCTTTTATGTTGATTTTGGAGAGGTGCAGGTCCCTTGTGAGCCCCCAGTGTAAGTTTGAGTGTAAAGGAAGAGAGATTATCCACAGAGACTTTCCTCTAGAGTACTGTGCTAGCTCAGAAAGGGCCTGACCACTTCCTGCATCTTAGCAAAGAAAGCATGGATTTGATTAGCACAGCACACCACCTTTATTCAGCCATGCGTACAGTCAGCAATGATTTAATGCCAGTCGGTATTAGCAGATCTTTCCATGGCCCACAGAGGTTGAGACACAAGAGAAATGGGAAAGTTTGAGCTAACACATTCAAATGGGAGACAGAAAATCAGTCAACGTGAAGCATCAACATCCTTGTGTGCTGTTCCACTTTGCCTATTGGGACTGATGCACTTTCTGCCACGGACCAGCTGATGATGTGCTGGAAATACCACCAAAGTGATGCTGAAGTTTGGGGGCACAGCACCAGAACTTTCCTTTCAACTTTCCAGGCTTTCTGTAGTGGAGACCTCAGGGCTCTTGGGTGCCTAACCAGTGCTCCGTTTTCAAAGGACAGGCACCTACTTTACAAAGCAAGCCCTTCTCTGCTTGCTGCTTTCCCACCGAGCTCTACCTTGAAGCAGTTCTCCTCCGACATGAGCTGCTCAGCTTTGCGCTGGTAGGTGGCCTCCAGAAGGTTCCGAGAGGACTGTGAAGCCAGGAGGCCTCCTGTGGCCCCATTGTTGTTTTCTGACAGGTAGAGGTCTGTGACCTGCACGCAGATCTCATCGCTCACTATGTGCTGGAGCTGCCAAAAGGAAGAGCAAGGGAAGAGTGTTCGTGAGGGAGCTGTTAAACCCAGGCTGAAAAAAAGAGACCAAACACTTTTGTGCTCAGTGTATCCTCTTGCAAAAGGTATTTCTCTTCGTCTGAGGCATCTGGGAGAGCTTGTTGTAACATGCAAACCAGGGTGACCTACCAAAACCCTGAGTGCAAGAACCAGCTGGGAAAGTGACAAAGGCTCCAAAATACCCTTTGTAAGTGGCACCTGGCAGATTCTGGCTTGAAGGAAAAGCAGCACACAAGGTTACACATACATCTCTATTTGTCTGCATTGTAGGTTTTAGAAATAAAAGCTGGCTGGAAGCTGCAATGTGCCCATCAACATACAATAGCAAGAAACAAAGATGTAAGCAAGTGCTTAAGCCTTATGGGGAAAAAAAAAAAAAAAAAAAAGGAAAAAAAAGGTTGTAAAAGCTACATGTTATGGCTACATGTTTAGTAAATTCTTCCAGTGGCAACGTAAAAGAAAAAACAGCACTACCTTTTAAATTAAAAGCCAAAAAAAAAAAAAAAGCAGGTGGCAAAAAGAGGAAAAAACTACGTGCAGGAAAGCCTGCGAGCAGCAGCACTGTGGGAAGGGCTGTGCTGTTCTCAGCACGGGGCTGCTACTGTCTCTGAGGACAGTGGGGAGAGATATGATACCTGACTTTGTACAAGTTGGAAATCGGAAATCGCTCAACTGTCTTTTCAATTCAGTTAAGCTCTGGACTGAAACCAAGAGCTTCTGAAAAGCTGCTCCAACAAGGAATGGCCTTTCAAGCAATCCCGCTCCCGGCCTCCCGCATCTGGTTTTGTTCTTTACGCTACGAAAAGGCACATGAAGAATTCTTCCCTTGGTCACACGTTCTTTCTATGTGCCCAATAGGAGGACTAGAACGTAACAACCAGCCCAAGCTTCTCAAGCAGGCAGATAAAAGAGACAAAGCTTTTTAGAAATGGCACGCGCTGCTCTCATAGCACTGAAGAGAATGAAAGAAATTATTTAAATGCTATTTAATTCTTTTTCAAAGTTAAAGCAAGATTAGCTTCTCAAATGCTTTCAAGTGGAAAACTTATATCCCTATAGCTTCCGGAAAACAAAGGGAGAACCCCACACACAGAGAAAGGATATTCGTGATAATTTAAGTACACCAGAAGTTACCTTTCATCACCTCTCCTTCAAGCATTCTCAAAGCTGGGTTAAAAAACATCTGCAATTCAGCTGCTTATCCCCAGAATGCCACGTATAGGTGACCGACACGCCAGCACATGCTCAGGGGCACAAGCAACCTTTCCTCTTCTAGCCTGGCACCCCAGCCCAGCCAGCACCCACCTGCCGCACGATGCTCTGGATCAGCTTGTCCATGGTGAAGGCGATGTAGGCGTGAATGGTGAACATCTCACGCAGGGAGTCCTCGTACTGCGACGAGTCCATGTTCCCATCCAGGAGGTTACGCACCATGTCCAAGAATGCTGGGTAGTAATCCTCCACATCGATGTCCACTGCAACACAAGAGCAAGAGGGATGAGCATGGAACACCAGGAACACCCTTCCCACTCCTCCTAGAACAGGATGGAGCAAGAGCTCCAGCCTTCAGCCAGCTCTGCTACTGGAATTTGTCATATATTCATCTTTTAAAGACCTTTAAGCCATGGGTACTCTCAAGTCTCTGCCTTTCCAGCAGTAGCCTCCTCCATGAGGTCTCTGGTTCCAAAAGGCTTTTAGAAAGTTTGTCATTAGGGGACTCAAGGATGCTTTAGATAAGCAAGCATGCAATTAAGGCTCTCATGAAACAAATGCTGCATGGTACTGTTCTGCTGTGACTCCCTCCTGCCCCACATCTTCCCATCTCAACTCCCTGTTGCCTAGTGACAGTAAAAGACAGTAAAAGCCCATCATAGTGTCACACTGCAGCACATTTGAGACAGCGTACCAGCACTGTCAACACACACGCTGCTAACAGAAGCACCGGTGTGCCCCCAGGGTCACTCACTTGGCTCCTTCAGCCTCAGCTGGATGGCGGGGCTGTCGCTCTTGTCTCGCTTGATGCCCAGCACTTCCCTCTCCCACTCCCTCTCCCGTGCCTCCTCTTCGATCTGCCGCTCGGCCTGGGTGCAGATCCGCAGCAGCCGCAAGCACAGGATCTGATGCAGCCTCATGAAGATGTACCAGTTGCTGTTCACGTAGAAGAGGTTGTAGACCTCATCCATGCCCCGCAGCTTCTGGGCCGTCGTGTTGTTGAACATCAGCTTGGTTTTGGGAGGACTGCCCCCCACACCGTTGTGCTTTTTTGCAGCTCCGGTAGCTTCATCCACGTCCATTTCCTCTTCTTCCTCCTCTTCCACGTCTGAGAGTTCACCTCGCTGAGCAAACAGCAGGTCTGGAATGAAGTGGTACATGATCTGCTTGATTTTGTACTTGTCTTCTTTCTGGATTCCCGTCTGCCGCTTCACGTGGTGGATAATGAGGGAAGCAGCGTCCTCCAGGATCTGCTTGTCTTCATAGGCTAACGAGAGGTGCGGGCCTGTGGGAACCCCAGCATTGTCTTCTGAAGCCTGCTCTTGTCTCTACAAGCAAGAAACAGGACAAATTAGTCCCCCAAGCACCTCGCTCTGCCCACAAACCCTCAGAAAGCTCTCCCAGCGACACAGACTTCCTCTCTCATTACACCCCCTAGCTACAGAGGAAGCATCAGACCTCCCTCCCACTGCTGCCAGAAGGCTCTCTGCAACAGATGCCAAAAGTTCACAAACATTCCTCCTGTTTACAAACCTTCTCCACCCCGTTTCTGTTCTAGAAACAGAGTCCACCTGCTACTAGCAGGATGACAAGCCTCCTCAGCCACAAGCAGACATCCTGACACAGAGAGCGCAGCCCTTCCATGGTGAGCATCCCACTTCCCAACCACACCAGCATCAAGAGGAAAGGAACTGAAACTGCACATACACACTATATAGGCTTGAGGGAAGGAAACCGCTGGTGACCATCTTACCTCATCATAGATGCTTTCAATCTCATTGAGGAGACTCTTTGACCTCAGGACCTTGGTATCGTTCTGCTTGAAGTTGATGCCCTGGTGGTCCAAGGACTTCAGGTAATACTTCTCATTCTGCTCTCGCCAGACTTTATTAAATCCTCTCTGGGCTTCCCGCCACTCCTCCTCTTTCATCTTTAACCTTGGATCAAGAAATCAAGGGTGAGATAAGAGACATAAAGGTCTCACTCTGAGCTTGTAAGGAAAGCCTGAGACCTGGGAAATGTGCATCAATGAAAGCAGCCCCACTGAAAGGAGTTTTACAGGAGCAGCACTCTGCACACCCTTTGCTGAACAAAGTTCTCTGCACATCTTTGGACACCTGAGCTTCCTGGGAACACAATCCAGAACCTCAGCTCAGTATCTCACGCAAAGCACCTGGTGCAGCACAGCCAGAACAGCTCACAGAACAGTGCAGCAGGGTGGGCACACTGTGACATTGCAGGTATTGGTGGCAAAGTGGTTTCCCTTCCCAGAGACAATAAGCTTTCGGGGAAAGAGTACCTCCTTGTAAGTGGTGCTACAGTTGTGCTTTTAGAGAACACTTCCTTGTTTACACGCCAAGAGGATAAGGACAACACATTACTGTACTAAAAGTGTACACAGCCTCCCCTTTACACATCTCCAAAGAGCTGCAGCCCCCACTCCTTTTTTTGTGATCGGTTGCAGGGAGGTGACAATAGAAAACCAATGGGGATCCAGGTGTGGTGCCTGAACAGTCAGAGCCCACGGCCACGCACAGCCATGGGATTTGGAAGGGGATTGGATTCAGCCCTGAACAATCCACGCGGCACAGACAGCTTCCTCATCTTACATACGCTGCCGTGCACAGGCTGGAGAAGAAACAAGGTTCTGAGGAGACAATAAAAGCTCTGCATCCCCCCAGCTGAGTGTTTGCGTTTCAAAAGGTGACTGTTACAAAATACAGCAACCGATCAGAATGCCTTTCTCAAATTGCATCCCTGAGCAGGTCAAACCCTCCAGGGGCAGAAATCAGCTACTGCTATATAAACGTGAAGCAAGGCAGAGCCCCCAGGGCACAGTGTCAGTGTGGTACCTTTTCAGAACAATGGGAACAGCAACAGATGGGTTCTTCCGGAGCCCATCAATGATGTCAGCTGCTTTGTCTGCATATATCCTCTGCAGGGCCTTGCGGTGGATCACCTCCGAGGTGCCTCCCAGGGTGTTGTCCAGCCGGAACTTGGCCTGCTCCTCAGCAG
Source organism: Tragopan temminckii (assembly GCA_028571105.1). Lineage (NCBI taxonomy): Eukaryota > Metazoa > Chordata > Aves > Galliformes > Phasianidae > Tragopan > Tragopan temminckii. The sequence goes on from JAOWBP010052752.1 coordinate 11,768, forward strand.
ACAAACGTGAGAGTTTCTTCTGGATGGCCTCAAGGACGCGGATCGTTGCCAGGTTGGTCTCCAAGACAACGTCCAGCTGAAGCGAACGGTGTGTTAGTCAGAGTTGAATAGATAAAACATGATACTTCACAGAGACTAACACTGAAGCAACACGAAACAAGAAGCCGGGCGTGTTTAACAAGGTGGATTCCAGAACTGGTTTCCACGTTTGGCTGTGCTGAAATAATCCAATTATATTTTATCTGCAGCCTAGGTAATGGCGCATCAGAATTTAACGTCTACCAGAACGATGCTGTTAAGAAATTACATTTTCCATATGGGAGTAGAAGACAGTTCCTCTACAAAAGGACATGACAGATCTGAGCACATTCAGGTAATTGCCAGGCTAACTCTCATTTTAAGTCAAGAAGTCGATCATTTAACATCCTGAACGTATTGTTTCTCGGATTATTACAGGGGAATGCATGTTCTTACAAGCTATGTGGGCACAAAGGGCAAAAAAGATGCACTGATTATATGCTGTCCATTGAACAATCCCATCTGGAGTGATGTGAGAGAAGAGCTCAGTGCACAGAGCTTGGGCAGGGGTGGCAGCTTGGAAAGAGAAGTGGTTAACCAGATGC
>JAOWBP010052753.1:0-12388 GCA_028571105.1 Tragopan temminckii
CCAAATGCAATGGTCACTAGAAAACTTGGTGCAGCATTGGCAGCTGGTTGTACGGTGGTCATCAAACCGCCTGAAGATACGCCATTCTCAGTATTAGCACTAGCGGCTTTGGCAAAGAAATGCGGCTTTCCTGCCGGCGTCATAAACGTGGTACCGACCAGTAGACAGAATACAGTTTCAATTGGATCGCACATTTGTAGTTCACCAGACATATCGGTCATTTCGTTTACTGGATCAACGGCTGTTGGTAAATGGCTCATCGAGAACAGCGCACAAACTGTAAAGCGAGTTTGTTTGGAATTGGGCGGCGATGCGCCATTCATCGTGTTCGAATCGGCTAACATCGAGAAAGCAGTGGAAGGTTGCATGGTTTCCAAATTCAGAAACACTGGACAAACTTGTGTCTGTGCTAATCGAATATTCGTTCAGGAAAGCGTACACGATAAATTCGTGCAAGCATTATCAGAACGAATGTCTTCACAGCTCGTTGTTGGTGATGGATTCGATCCGAAAACCACGGTTGGACCGTTGATTAATGAACAAGCAATCGATAAAGTTGAAAGGCACGTTAAGGATGCGCTGGCAAATGGCGCCAAATTGATTAGAGGAGGAAAACGCATCAATTTTGGAGACAACAAAAGCTTTTTCTATGAGCCAACATTGCTGACTGAAGCAAACCAAAACATGTTGGTGGCCAAAGAAGAAACATTTGGTCCGGTGGCAGCAATCATTCCATTCAAAACTGAACAACAAGCATTGCAAATGGCAAATGATTGTCGTAGAGGTTTAGCTGGATATTTTTATTCACAAGATTATGCACAAATAGAACGTGTCACCAGACAATTACAAGTTGGCATGGTGGGCGTAAACGATGGCATTCTCTCCTGTTGTGAAGCGCCATTCGGTGGTGTCAAAGAATCCGGCTTGGGACGTGAAGCTGGATCACATTTTGGTGTTGATGAATTCATCAACATAAAATACGTCTGCCAAGGAGGATTCCATTGAATTTTACTCTGAAATCAAATCATTCAAATTTGAATTCTTAATTATAATTGAATTAATTAATTTTTAGTGATCAATATAAACCATAGAGGTCGTTATTGTTTTAAATGTATTTGATTTGGTTATATCACAACACACTTGATTCAATGAGCCAAGCAAACATGTCTGTGTTGATTGCTTGTGGCTGGCTGGTTGTGTGGTATTTTTAGTGCATGGTTCAATGGTGTGCTTGTTGCTCTGTGGTGGTCGTACTGGTGGTAGAGGTGGTGGTGGTAGTGGTGTATGATGGTGCACCACTTTTTTCTATCCAAACGCATTGAACAAACCAAAAATGAATCCATATGAAAATGCTTGAGAGTGATACCTGTTGCCAGTTACAAATTACTCACTGCGCTTGTTATAGCTGACCAAAAAGAACCACTCGGGCTGCTATTTTGGTTGGGTGATGACCAATTCACAGTGAACATTGCACTGCACTGGGTGGCTGAGCAAAATGCTGAGCATGGCTGCGGCCTTGTAGCAGGACAAACACACACACACTGCGCTATATTAACATGATGAGCACACTCACACACAAATCTTCGCTCGTTCCATTCTCACAAACCAAAACAACAACAAAAATGCTATCAAAAAAATATGAGAATGGTTATGTTAAATTAACATGGTGACATTCAAACTTCATCACACACACACACAAAAATCATCATAATTAACGAGAAAAAAATCAATCATCCATCTTAAAATTCATTTGATTGAGCAATTAAAAATATGTTAATAAAACACACAGCAACACACAACGTTGTCAACATAGCAATATGGAGAAATTTGACTGATAAACATCATTAATTAATTACTATTAAAATAAATAAATATAAAACACAACAACAGTTGTGCAAAACACTAGTGTTTAAATGCTGCTTTAAATGTGTGTTAGTGCTCATCTACCTGTTGTGTGTGTGTGATTACCTGTTGCATCGTTTACCTGTGGCGCAGTGGATTCGTAGTAGCTAAATTATTATTGAAAATTATATTAATTTTTTTCTTCTTCTCTTCTATATGTTTTTTTTGCTGTGTTTTTTTCATCAATAAGCCGCAGTTATAAAAAACGTTGTTTTTTGTGGTGTTGTTGTATAGAAACCTGCATAGAAACAGATGCAGAGAGAGAGAGAAAAGCATCCATGAAGCAAGCAAGTTAGCAACGGGTGAGCAAGATGTTGTGTGTGATGTTGTATTTCGATATTATGGGCCACGTCTTATGAATCCTGTGTGCGTTAGCCAAGTTTTAGCTCTGTGTATGTGTGCTCGTATATGTGTTTTTCATCGCAAAATTTCGATATCTGATTTGAACATTAATCGGGTTTTTTGTCTTAATTTGCTCAATCTGTGAATATTTTACAATCAAATTTAATTTAGTTTTAATTGTGATGTGTTCATGATTTTTTTACTCTGGTGCCAAATTGGTAAGTGATGATTTTTTTAATGTAATTTTTTCTTTTAAATTTGTCTTTTATAATTAATTTAGCAAATTGAATTTTGGTAAATTTAAAAAAAATTGACAAGTTGTTGTTTAATGTGATTAGCGCCATTATCATTTGCCATTATCATCATCATAGACACCAATCCAAATTGTATCAGCTAACCAAAAAAACAACGACAAACGTGTGCGATATTAAATCAAAAAATTTTGTTGTATGCGAGTGTTTTTTTAATTGAAAATTTAATTAAATCAATACGACACGATTCATAATATTTTGTTTGATTGTGTAAATGCGATTTTTTTAAAATATGAAGAAAAAGCATTCAACAAATTGATTCAATTTAAGAAAAACACATCACCACTGCAGCAGCAAACAAGTAAGTGAACGTATAGCACAATCATCATTTAAATCAATTGAAACACACAAAAAAATTTGAAAGGGTTAATGTTAAATGAATCATAATTGAATGAATATGGCAGCAATAACTCTTCATACAAACTTCACACTAAAACGATATGAGCATGGCAGGTTTTTGTTCATAAAAAATTATAATATTTAATTCTAAAATTAAATTCCATAGCACAACCAACGTTTATATGCACTATTTTTAATAAGAAACAGTGAGAAAGTGAGAATTGCATTAGCATTTGGCAACTATTCCATAAATGTATTATAGTAGTCAACAGCAAGACAAGACAACAGCAAACTAATAAACAATGGCAGTTTTGCTTGTGTTTTTGCTTGTTTTTTTGGTACGCATCTTTTTATAACGCAACATTCGCATCTCACACACAGATTGTGATTGACAATTGATAATGTCTTGGTGTTATTGTTGTTTTGCATACAAAAACCTAACCCGTTATTTACTAAATTACAGTAAACTATAATGAAAGCATGCTAACCCGATTCCTTATAGCTGCTAGTTGTTCATGAATTCTACATTCAACTTCATCATCAAACTGATTTTTTTTCTATACTTGGATTCAAATCAAATTCTGACTGTGCTTGTGCCACTGTGTCTGTGTGTTTGGGTACAAAATAATCGACTCTATTTTTAAATATAAGGTTTTCAGCACAAGAAGTTTGCTTTTTTTTGAAGACAATTTTCAACAAATTAACAGCAGATGGTTTATTATGAAAATGACGACGATAATAGTAGCAAATGGTGGTGGTGCACTGTTGTGGTAATATTGATGCTATTACACCATTTTGTGGTTGTAATACGCCATTTAACCTTTGTTCATTCAACCCTTTAACCCTTGCTGCTTATTTTGCTTGTTTAGTATGGCTAATCTTCTAAAATAAGTGAATATTGTAATAAGAATCAATGATACAATTTTATAGCAGCAATATGATTGACATTGCACAACATTGACATTCAATTCATCATTGTAATCTGGTGTCTGGTGTGTGTTTGCTTGTGTTTTGCATTCAAAGTCACATCTCTCTAATTGAATGCACGTGCTAACAATCAACACTGTCAATTAGGTTTAATAAAAGGGTTAAGCTGTATGCTATAATATTAATTAATTATTAATTAATTACAAATTAATTGTAATTTTGTTTTAATCAACAGGTCGTATTGATGTTGATGATTAATTAGAACGAATCAACAACATTCGAACAATGAGGAAAGCAAACAATGCAAACGCAACCAACAACAACAACGCCAGCACCAGCAACCAGCAATCAATCATATCATCAAATTCATTATCAAATTTTTCATCAGGTGCTCGTTCATCATCATCAACATCGTCATCTTCATCATCAGCGTTAGCATCGCCGTCAACATCATCAAGTTCTATGACCATAAATAATGTTAAAAATTCATTATCAACAAACAATTGCCAACCACCAGCACCGCCACAACCACAACCACCGCCACAATCATCTAACAATTCAACAAATGGTAATTCGTCATCGATGTCAGAATCGATCCAAACAGCCAGCCCAATGGTGGTGGTTGCCAGTGAAACATGCCACCTAACTTCCACCGTAAATAGCTCGTTATCGGATACAAGTTCACTATTGACAGCATCAGCATCTAGTATCAATCAAGATAAAATCAATGCAAATAATGCACCAACTACAACAGCAACAATTAATACAAACAAAACCAATTTAGTTAATAATAGTCCGCCATCTTGGAATTATCCACATCCAGTTATTAGTGCTGGTTCGTTGTTGAATTATCATCATCAAGCAGCATCGGCTAGTTCAACGCCGCCACCATCATCAGTTCCGGTAACATCAATATCATCATGTTCTACATCATCGTTGATTGGTCAACTGTGGAACACAAACAGCCATTCGCAAAAATGTCCAACAATATTACCGGATGTGACAACATCATCGACCAGTTTGTTGTTATCAGCGGCGGCAGCAACGGCAGCAGCAGCAGCTTCATCATCATCGTCAACATCATCGATGATATTGCCAACTGCAACAGCGATTCGTTCCTCGGTATCTCAGTCCTCGTCATTGTCATCATTGCTTCAACAACAACATCATCACCACCAACAGCAGCAATCATCTAGTTCATCATTGAATCCATATGGAACTGGCAGCATATCATCATCAGCAATGGTGACATTACCAACCGATTACATAGACGATTATGGTGTGGTGTTGTCCACAACCGGAGATATGGCCGGTGGTGTTGGCCATCATAGCACATATCATCATCATCATTCGCCATATTCATTGACGGCAGCAACAGCTAGTCAACAACAACAACACCAACAATTATCATCAAGTGGCCAATATAACCAAAGCAATCGGACAAATACGACCACCACCAACATATATGAGATACCATCATCATCTGTCTTATTGAATCGTTTATCAGCGACTAATTGTACGGCTGGAGCTGGTTCTGGTGGTTCCGGTGCTTCATCATCTTGTTGGACAACTGGATCAACTGGAACCACCGCAAACACGGCAAATAATGTTTATAAACGATCGGGAAATAATCAATATAACAAAACACAACAATCATCATCAAATGAATATGAATCTTTAATAAAAAGGTTAGTTTGGCATGTTGGTTTTATCTTTAATAACTGATTTGTCTTTGTGTTTTTTTGGTGGTCAGATATGCTGAATTGGACAGTTTTCATGTGGAAGTGGTTACAAAATTATCAATGACCGAAGCCGAAAATCGTCAACATCGTAAACGATATGATGAATTATTACAACAATTAAATCAATCAATGAGTGCACGTGAAACATTACAAGATGAATTGAACATGATGGCATCGAAATATAATAAAGCTTGTAGAGAATTGGAACGTGTACAAGATCAATTGGCTAATGTTAAACGACAACGTGATGAAGCTAATAAAGAATGCGAAAATGCAATGATTGGACGAAGTAAAGCTAATAGAGAACGACAACAAATGTATGAAGAACGAAACAATGCCATCAGAGAATACAATCTCATCATGTCAGAAAGAGATTCCGTCCACAAAGAAATTGAAAAACTTCAAGAAGATTTACAAGACATTCAAAAACGTAATGATTGCCTTGAAAAAGAATATAAATTAACGCAAGATGAACAACAAAGTTTACGAAGAGAATTAGCATCAGCATTGTTAGATAGAGATAGAGCGCTGAAAACGTGTAATGATCTTAGAGAAAAATTAGGTGAATCACATAGCTTGACTTCACATCATTCCCAAAATTCATTCAATCATGTTTATTGTCAGTTGCCATTTCAACAACAAGATTCACAACAATCATTACCAGGGCAAAGTGTTGAAGCAAATGTTGGTAATGATCATACGGCACCTAATAATAATTGTAGTAGCAGCAGTAATGGCAGCTTGATTGGTACCGGAATCATTGTTTCTGGTCAATCGCCAACCACCACCACCGGCACCACATTCAAAGCCAATCTTTCATTGATCAATAATAAATCGCCAGCTAATATGGCTGGTGGTGGTGTGGTGTCAGCTAACATGACCACATCATCAAGCACATCATCAGTATCTACATTTAGTGCAGCGGCGGCAGCATCATCTTCAATACAATGCAGCCAACAACAACATTCAACACCGTTGATCAATAAGACATCATCGATGAGCAATGATACAAACACATCTAACAACTCTTTGGCACCAAATCTAGTCAGCCATTCAAATAATCAATGCCATCATAATGAAACAGAATGTAATCTACGTGAACAAAACAAACAATTACAAATTGATTTACAAAAAGCTAACCAAGAGATTGATACCTGGAAGAATCGTCGTGATTGGGCCATCAATGAACGAGATAAAATTGTCTTGGAACGTGAAAGCGTACGAGCGTTGTGTGATAAATTACGTCGAGAACGAGATCGTAAAAACAGTGATCTAGCTGATGCACTTAGAGAATCGTATGAAATTAAAAGACAAAAGAATGAAGCTTTAAAAGAATTAGAAATGTTAAAAGAAAAATTTGATTTAGCTATGAAAGCTAATAAATCTAATGCTAACAATAATCATGATGATTCGTTTGAACAAACCAATACAAATGACACAAACGAGAATAATGCTAAAATGAAGAATCAAACAACAGCTCCTATCACTTGTACTAGTCAAGATTCAGCGATCGATGTTGACGATGTTGCAGCTAATAACAATAATAATGCTCATTGTTTAGCTAATTATCCAGAAGAATTGTTACACATTCAATTAAAACGTGATTCAATCAATGTTGATTGGGGATTTCAATTAGCCGTTGCTGGCCAATCAATCCATCTAATTCAATCATCAATTTTAGTTGCAAATGTTTCATTGAATTCCATTGCACATAGTTTGGGTTTACGAGCATTTGATCAAATTTTACAAATGAATCATTTAAATTTGACCAACAATCAATCTGGAAGAAATGAACATCACATCAGCACTCAATTGATCAATGCACAGTCATTGATCAATGATGAGTTGTTGTTGAATTTAAAAATTCGTCGTGGTGCACGAATCAATTCAATGTTGTTAACACAAAAAATATTACATCAAATTTCATTACCAATTTTAAATAATGATAATGATTTTAATAATGATGATTCCATGATGAAAATGTTTGGATTTAGTGGTGATTTAGCATTAATCACCACCAAACATTCATCTATTGATATGCATCACCATAAAAATGCATTGGCCATTGGTGATCGTATCATCTCAATAAATGGTACATCTTTAAATAAAATCCTAAACAGACATTTACTTCAATACATGTTCAAATCAGCTGATAATCATTCAAATATCGTTAAAATACAATTGTTAAGAACGAATGATGAACGAACGCTCAAACAATCACCACCGCCGCCGCAACCAACAACATCAACCAATGCCACGCCAGCTAATGCAGCAACAATTGGTGATAACAATAAATCTAAAGCTGAGCTTGCGTTGAATTGCGCAGCAAGCTTTTCAAATAATAAAGACAACAGCAATGTTATGAACGATGGCCGACATCATTATAAATGTGATCCAGATGAACCATTGCTTGATTCTGGTCAAACTGGTGACAATATCACACATAAACGTGATTTGCATTTGCATCGACATCACCAACAACAACAACAGCAAACTGATTCTGAAATTGATGATGAAGATGATGAACCACGAGCAACGGTTGATGAAGATAATGATGCGGATGAAGATGAACCAAACAGTGATAAAGAAAATGATGATGATGAGGAAGATGATTTAAATTCAGATGTCCCGAAAACCATTGCCAAATTAGATCAAATGTTAGATGAATATCAAATTGAAGATTATTATGGTGCTAACTGTAATAATGCTCAACAACCAAAATCAGCTCCCATCACACAAGAATCTGATTATCAAAAATTAACAAAAAATCAAGAATCCAATTGTAAAGAACCAAAGTCTTCGTTATTGGTTACGAACGTTGTACGACGTTCTAGTCGTAGTTTTAAGAAATCACTTAAACAACGTAATACAATTTTGGCTGCCGCTGGATGCGATCAGTTCACTGGCGCAGCACAAGAATTTGCGATGGCTTTGAATCCAAATCATGGTTCGATGGCTGGCTCTGGTGATACCTGGCCAAGATATCGTCCAAATCAATTCCTATCAACAATGTTACCATTGTTTTACAAAAAACAAAATAATGATTCACATAAAAACAGTTATTCGAAACAACAACAGCAATCAGCTGTAACACAGGCAGCTTCCGGTCAACCACAACCAAGTGATAAACGTGTTGCATTGAGCAATATGGAGAACATGGCCATGATCGCTAATCATTATGCCACGACCACTATGAATAGGAGAAAACAACGTAAATCATTGGATGTGATGAAATCGGCCACCACATGCATTATGACCAGTGCTAACAACACACCTGATAACAATAACAACACTGGTGGTGGCGCTGGCATCGTAGGACAAGGTGCACCAATTGTTTGTTCATCAAGCACGACCATTGACACGTCAGCTGTCTCATCATCAGCATCATCATCGTGTCAAGTGCCAACACCGGTCCTAGCACCAACAACATCATCAACAGGTCAACATTGTCGATCAGCAAGACATCGAGAACATAACAACAGTGTAACTGTAAACTATGAGCCATTGTATGGACAAACCAGAATGAACAATAATGCTGCTAATAATGCTGGCTCGGTGAAATGTTATCCAACAAGACCATTGAGTTATGATCATAAAGCTGCTTTACAAGCTGCCATGATGATCAATTATGGACAACAACAACCACAACCACAACTAGTTATGTTTCAACAAGCCAACGCTAGCAATCAACCAGTATCGACATCATTATCTGCTCATTATCATCTGCCATATCATTTGGACACTTCAACACAAAAAACAAATCAATTACAACGTAATTTAACTTATAACAGGTTCGTTAAAACATTGATTTTTGATTTAAAATTAATTTAATTTAATTAACAATCAAAATTTAGTAGCTTAAAAAACAATCGTGTGGTCAGCTATTTAATGGGACATTCAGAAAGCAATGCAAACAATTCTCGTCCAGAATATTATTATCGATCATTGAATGATCCACTTCAATCTTCAGTGACGGCAACGACGGCCATTTTAAATACAAATTATTCAACCAATTCACCAATGTATGTCACCATGAAAGATTTGGCTAATAATTCATCTAGCCAAACACAAACATCAGGACAAACATCTCAAGTGGCCAACCAACAAACATCACAAAGTTCAACATCTTCACAAACAAGCATTTATGGATCTCATTATGGTTCACTACAAACACCACAACAACAACTTGTTGATTATTCAGTTGTTTCAGCTCAAACTCAAGACAAAAATCTTTTAAAATATTATAAATTAAGACAAGCATCAACATCGATCAATCATGAAAATAATGCCGTCTCGGTCAATGCCAATAACAACAATCTGGCATCTGTACCGATTCGACCAAGTCATCATTCATTGTCTTACCAAAGTTCAGTATCATCTGCTCCAAATGACATTCATTCTGGAACAGCATCCGCATCACTAATTGGTCTTTATGATATGTCATACGGACAAAGCAATTGTCCAACAAAAAACAGAGGAGCTGATAAGATTTATGGTACAATTGCTGGCAGCAGTATTCGTAATTCGTTGCCAATAACCGGTGCAATTGGTCCAATTGTATCACAATCACTTTCTTCATCTGTTAACAATTATTATAGTAACAATAACAGCAATAATAATCATAATAATATGGTGTCCAAATTAAATAGTAACATTGCAATTGGTGGCACACATCACCATCATTCCCATATGACACCACAACAACAGCCATCACAAGTAAATCAATCACAATCAGTCAACCAAAATCGTCATTCAATGAATTTAAGTTTAAATGCTTCACTATTACCAAATAGAGATTCGTTGATATTATCTAATACAAATGCTGCTAATGGTAACAATAATCAACAACAGCAACAATGGCAAAATGATTTTACAAATTCATTAAATAATAAAACATTACAAGTGACATCGATCTCACTGCCAAATGCTTCGTCCATTAATCGATCACTTTATAAAGATAGGTTTGTTAATCAATTTTTTAACCATTTTCTCGTTTTTTAATTAATTTTAATTTTATTTTTCTAGTTTCATCAATTATCCAAACATATATGATAATAGTAATTTATCAGCTAGAAGTAGCATTTCAAATACTCGTGGTAATGTTATCGCTGGTACACTTCATAATTATTCATTATCGGAGAATATTTATGGATCTAGTAAAGCTGGTCAATTGTTTGCTTCCATACAACAGCAACCAGCTCAACCTCAAGCGCCACCACCGCCAGGACCGCCACCGCCTCCACCACCAACAGCAACATCCGAAACAAATGAACAATATTATACGACTAGTGGTGATGATGGATCACACCACCATCATCAATTGATAATGTCACCTCCACAAAACACTTTCCAAGATGTTGATTCATTTTTTTCATTGACACGTTCACAACGATTAAGGATTCCATCAAATTCTAGTAGTGTTAGTGGTACTGGTGGTGCCGGCGGGCCAATTACCAACACTAAAACCAATCATAAAACATTGTCTGGTTTATTTTTTGATAAATCATCATTTACGATGACACCGGTGGCAGCATCATCAACCACAACACCAGTCGCCATTCCGGTTATAAGTGGTCCTAGTCTTGGTTCGATTGGTGATCGTAATTCATATGTATCAAACAGTGGTAGCGGACCACAGATCGAAGTACAATGGATCAAATGTTCAAAAGATGGTTCACCTGGCTCACCAATAATGGATAATAAAGCTAAACCAGATGATTATCGTTTGATAACTATTAATAGAAGTTCAGCAACATTGGGCATTAGAATTATGAGAACGATGAATGATCAAAAAGGCGTCTTCGTTGAATCGGTTATCGATGGAAGTTTAGCTGATCAAGCTGGAATCCGTGTTGGTGATCAAATAATCGATATATGCGGTTTGAATATGAGGACGGCTGATTTTGAGAATGCTGCCAAAGTTTTAAATCAATGTAGTGATCCAATAAAAATGTTGGTCCAAAAGAATTATGATAAATTTAAGGAAACGCAAAACAAACAATATCGGATGTCATCGCCGATCACATCAGTGGCCACATTGGATAGAGATTGTGTCTCGGTGAATAGTTATGATGTTAACAGTGATGTCATCAATGTTAACGATGCTAATGCTACCAGTGCCGCTAGTAGAGTTCGTATGCCAATCGTTGGACGTGATGATGATGTCATGGATAATGTTATTGGTAATGCTACATCTGATAACAGATAATTATCATCATGCATTATCTTCACCATTCATGAATCATACAACACAATACAAACTTATTTTACAAATTGATTGATTTTAATGTGACCATATTTGACCATATTTTGTGTTTGTTTGTCCATTATTTTATTTTATTTTTCTCGAATAAATGTACGTTTTTTTTGTTAAATGATAATTGATGAAATTCAATGACCAATTGCTCATCATTGCCAGTCAAACAGGTCATTTCTCTAACAATAATTTTTCATGTAAAAAATCAACACCAGATGTCAGATGTTGTCTGTGTAAATAGAGCAGCAAACAGCTGTAATGTTAGTTTTGTTATTTGTTAGCATGGTGTGTTTAGTGTTTCAAACATGTTCACTAAATCATCGTTTTCATATCCAAAATGGATCAATATTTTCATTCCATCTCAACTTATAAAATGTTTAAATGATAATTATGATAATGGTGCTTATCTATTGGGAAATTATGAATCCTGTGACAACAAGAATGACGCCCATATTCTAAATATCAACGTGACAGCATTGTTGAATGTAAAACCAACATGCAACACGTTAATAACAAAGAAGCCTGATTTATCATTATTAGGCCGGATTAATTTAAGTAAACCGGCCAAC
>JAOWBP010052754.1:0-12387 GCA_028571105.1 Tragopan temminckii
ACCTAGCAAACAGTTGTTTCAAATGTGAAGAGCTTTCCAGGGAAATCAGCCTAGCACATTCGCATCACAACCTGCAATGCCCTTGGTTAGAGGGGGAGGGGAGAGAAGGGAGAAGTGTCTTCTCCTTCAAACTAGAGTGGTTACAACAGCTGCCAGGAAGGCATATTGTGATTATCAGTAAGGGAGTTGGCACTCTGCAGCATTAGCTGCCAACTGACTCTGTTAAGCAATGACCTACTTATACAGGAAAGTTTGAAGAACCCCTAGGTAGGCTTTATATAGGGCTTACCCTCCCCAGTATAGGAGGTAGAAGAGCTATTTCCTTCCCTTCCTTAAGTATTTCAGTTTTATGGGAACAAACAGCTTCTGTTTCACCTCAGAATTGATCTCATATGAAGTTGTTGTTTCTGGTGATGATATAGTAAGCATAGTACTTGGAAATTTCTTTGGGAAGGTAAGACAACACATGATAATGTGTCAATAAAGGGATGGTCAACTACTGAGGGAATTATGGGCATCATTGCTCCAGTTGTTCTTGCTGCCAGCCATTCTCTTCATTAATGCACATCAAGTCAGAGATGACTTGCAATTTATCTTGACCATACGCTTGCTTTATTTTATCTTTAGATCCATTTGCTTTAGCCACACTCATTGGGAAATAAAAGGGTATTTACTGACATAGTGTCAGTAAATAACTCTGCCGGATGAGCACAAAAAGCTTTTGTTGTTCCTAATGCACTGGACTGAGAACCTCTTTTGAGGTGATGGTTAAAGCAAGAACCCCCAAAAAAGTGATCATAGGTCTTCATGCTAGTGGTCCTGTAGTGCCTCACATAAGAACTTATTCTCTCATGACTTATTCACTTATTCACTTCAGACTCACTGAGTGAATTAGTGCTAGTTCTTATCTCAGACGTTTAGAAGTCCCCACCTCTTCCTTCCTCTTCTTTTTTTCTACCCCATGAATCTATTTTTAACATTACTGCGGTTCTGTATTTATCTTTTAGTTTCATCATAAAAACTAGATTAAAGCAACCGAAGAGGAAGTGCCAGCATCTACTGTCAATAAGCAACACAATACTGTACTAACTTCCATAGCCTGACAGTTATATATTCCTCATATAACAGCCCAGAGCTTGTCACCAGGCCAGGTGGACCAGTGTCATCCCATACAGAGGGCTGAACTAGTTCTAGCTCCCTCTTGCAAGCAATATAGACAAAACAGTCTCAGTTCTTGGCACAGAGAGACATGTTTTCTGCACCTGCACACACAAAGACAGCCTTGCTCCCAGTGATGGCATTTGGCTCCTTTATAAACCAAAGGAAACTATCTCATGTGCACACCATTGATCTATTATGAATTTGCAAGTGAAGTCAGAATGTGCTGCCAGGGTCCTATTCAAAGTCCTATGGGCCTGCAGATGACTTATCTTTTCCTGAAACTTGCTAAACTGTACAGAGAGGCTGTCAGAAACTTAAGGAAATAATAAGGAATGCCATGCTTGCTGTGCCATTTAGCTTGGTAACAAATACTGAGATATGCTCTGCCGTGCACATGCTCAATATGCTTGAATGGTTTATATAGCAAACTTCTGACTGCACTGCAGAAGCACACAGGAAGGGAGACTGAAGACTTCAACAGCCAAGTACAGAAGAAGCTGGCATTTAAGTGACTGATTTGGACTGGAGGCTAAGCACATTAGTTGGATGAGCCTGCTGAAATGAGCTTCAGTGAAGTAATTGATATTGGCACCAAAGGCCAGTAAGGTTTCAGGATTAACTCTGTGATAGCAGTGTGCTGCTGTTTTCACTTTGCTGTGCTAAATCTGTTCCAAATGTCTTAAGGATTAAAATATACAAAATGATCAAAACACGATAAAAATCTCTTGCTTGCCGTACAACCTTCTCATTTTTTTAATCCACCTGAAATGCAGAGGCCTTAAATGTGGAGATCCCAAATAGAAAAACTACTGCAACATTAATCAAATGATACGGTGACAATACTAAAAATAGTCTTGGAAGGACTCATACTCTCGAGCTACATAATTTCTCTGGGATCTCCAGCACGACTCACTTAGGACTTAGGCAGCTCACATCTCATGCCTGCACCCTCTTTTTTCACCTACAGGTACCTGCTGGAGCAGGATTTCCCAGGAATGAGGATTGGACCAGAGCCTACAACTGACTCCTTTATAGCTGTTATGCAAGGAGATGTGGAAGGAATTGTTCCTGGAAATGCACTGGTAGTGGATCCTAAAAAACCATTCAGGAAACTTAATGCCTTTGGCAATGCCTTTTTGAACAGGTCAGTACTCAAGAACTTATTTGCTCTGGAGTATAAAGTGAGAATGTAATGAGCAGTGTAGCTAGCAATTTAAAAGGATAAGGCATAACACTGCTCTTCTGTCCTTCCTCACCACTCCCATCCACATAGCTGATGCAAAGCCATTCCAGTCCTACCACGTACGCATCAGTCACTCACTGAAGGGTAGATTAATAAAGTCAGGTGGGTCAAACCTTAATTTTACTTGAACAAGCAAAACAAAGAACAAAGCACAGCCTGTCATACTCATGCTGTAGGAGTCCAGACATAAACTATCACTATACTTCACTTTCCCTTGCATTAATATTCCTTGCTACTTCTGAGCAGTCAGCTCAGTTCTCTGAAGATAAGTATTCCAATCAGATGCAACCCCTAAAGTCACTAGGGCAGAACTGGCACAATATCCCTATCTCTGCGTTCTTGCCCAACTGTCCCCCTCCATTTTTTTTTTAAACATTACTTGGGTGTCCCTCCATTCTGAGGCCTTATACATACAGCCTCACATACTAACAAAAAACAGCTGAGAAGATACTACGTTATCTTGAGGTGGGGGGGCTTTAAACAGCAGCTCTGGGACATCAGGACTTCAGTCTTTCCATTCCCTAAATGTACTCCAACCATCCTGAGTTTTGGATTTAGGCCTTGCAGGAAGCTAGCAGCACACACCCATATCCTAGATGAGCACAAACTGTGCTCCACCAGGCAGATGGGAACAAACTGTCCAACTACACCCATCCATGTTAACACAGTGTGGGAGACATTGCAAACATGGCAGCTACTCAGCCAAACAACCAGGAAAGATGGACTTTGACTCCATTTTAGAATTCCAGGCTTTGGGAGTTTCAAGTTGTAGACTGCAGCATCTCCTGTCAGCACTGTCCATGGGCATGCTGGTGTAGGCTGAAGTGAGACAGGCAAGGGAAGGAGAAGCTTGATTAGGTTCTTCTCTCATCATTGCTTATTCAGAGAACCTCACAGTGGTAGCAATGTCTGTTCAGAACACAAGCTCACATACAGCAACATGGTCCTCTGTCAGACAGACTTGATACGTTTCAAAATCTTGCAGAGCTCAGAACATTCATACCTGGCTGACAGGTCAAGTAGCTGCCCACACCCTACATGGGAAGGTGCAACAAGCTTCCTGTCGAAAGAACAGAGATGGTAAACGTGGAGAATGTCATCCAAAAGAGCTCTGCTAATAGCCAGTAGCAGCCACAGCTGGCCAACAGTCCACTGCTGAAGAGAAGCAACAGTAAGAGTAGCAAAGCCAGGCATAAAGGGCAAAAAGCAAGCTCAGCTGGACTGACTGATATGTTCCAAATACAATTTGCTTTTATTACAGCAAGGTATCTCTGCTGTTGCTAAGTGTCCGTTAGCCTAGTTCACTGCATCACGCTGTGGTATTACTCTGTCCTCCCGCTCTTGTCTTGGGAAGAAAGCATCAAGCATGTGCCTGTTTGGACAGGAGGGCAGAGAGGCACAGCAGTGATTCAGCAGCAGCTGAGATGCAGTACTGGTGGCAATGCAGAGAGTAGTCAGGACAGCTAATTAACCTTCTTCCTGAAAACACATTTAAAAAAAAGATTTCTGGACTGGCAGAAGATGACGCACTAAAAGGGAGTAGCTCAACAGTATGAGCATCACAGTGCTGAAGATGCAGATGGTAGTGCCCAGCCAATTAGGAAACTGAGCGTAACCAAGAAGTAACTCAGGGCTGGAAATGTAGCTGATGTAAGTGTACAGCCACTGAGCTTAATCAAGTCACCCATGCTTATTCATGTTGTAGAACCATCTTCTCTGCAGGAGACAGTGCAAAGATGTCTCTGCCTTGGTGCTGCTGTGTGAGAGTGCTAAGGCACTGCCCTCAGGTAGGAAGTTGTAAGCTGGAAATTTAGAGATGGGAAGTGACCTCCACAGTCACTCTTCTGAATTGAGATGAGAGAGCAACCATGGGCAGGTCACTTCATCTCTGGGTGAGAAAAACAGTGGAAAGCAACAGAGCAGCACAAGGCAGCAGTGTTTGCACAGACCATGCTCATCTCATATGAGAGGTGGCAGCCTGCAGCACTGCGTCCAGTGTGGTGCAGAGCCTGCTGCTCCTGGTGAGCTAAATAGGGGTGCAAAAGCAGTAAGCATCCTGCCTCAGCTGGTGCACCCCTCCCAATAGAGACTGGGGTCTGTCACTTTCAAGGGAGCAAGGAAAGAGTCAGGATTTGTCTGGGAGACAACTAATTTTGCTGCTCAGAGCCTCTCTCCTTTCTCCATTTCTGAGAGATGGAGTGCCTGTGCATATCCTCCTGGTTAAGGCTGGGGGTGGGGCTGACAAGCTGCCCCGGACTGAAAGGACAAGGCAGCTCTGCAGTACGCTGCTTGGAACTTGTCTCTCTTCCCACTCTCCTTGTACCAGGTACTTCTTGAGTATCAAGAGTGGGGCTTGTTTTCCTCTCTCCAGCTCTGCTGATAGTACCCCAGCTTTGGAGGGATCCCAGCAGAGAGATTACAGGCAGCACCTCCGAGGGCTTATTTGGCACCAACAGCCTGGCATAAAATCAAGAATCTCAGCCATTACTTTCATATCACTTTGGCTTGATCAATGGCTGCAAGATTCCTCCCACCCCCTCGAATCTGTTTTGGGAAGTTTAAGGTAGAGATGCCTTTTTATTATCAACAGAAGACATCATGAATAGTAGGTTCCATTTTCAAACCCATGCTCTATCCCTAAGGGTAGTAAAAGTCCAGTTTGGCATCTTACTCTTTCCTTTGTGTGGTTCAGGACAGAACTAAATAGTGCTCCCTGAGGTACTGCAGTTCTGCTGGGACAAGAGGAAGGCAGCATCCTTAACAACCTTGCCACAGAGCCAGAAAGCACTTATTCATGTTGGCCCCTAATTTTCTATCTAAAATTTCCTGCGGAGTATTTTCCCTGGAGAAACTCATGGAAAATCCCCTTGCCTGAGCCATTTAAATGTCAGACTGCAAGAAGTGCTTAGGGCCGTAACAATGGAGAACAAACCTGGGCTGGCAGGAAGGGGAATAACACGACCTCCTGAGTATTTGTTCCCTGCTGCTATGCCTGGCACACATCAGGAGAGCCAAGCTAGCTCCCCTCTTCTGCATGAGGTGTTATGCATTCATTCAAAAATGCTTCCGTTGCCACCTACCAGGCTGTGGATAGAGGAAAGAGGCAGAAATATTGGGCTGATATATGTGACAGCTTAGGCATGAAGATACCTGTCTAACCCACGATGATTTACTCATCAGAAAAAAAAAAAAAGGGAATAAGGCTGTAGCGTAGTCTGCAGGAGTTCGTAGCTGTGGGACTTCATCAGAATCAGCTATTCATCAGAGGCTCTGTCTGCCTTGACTGCATGTAGTGGCCTTTGTGGCAGCCCAGTTCTTTATGTGGTTTGCTTCTTCCCACAGTAACATTTTTTTAATGCATCAACATCTTACCACCCTATTAATACACATATATAGGAACACATTTAAAGCTGCCTGGAATACCATCAGAAAAAGACTATCCATGAAATGCAACCAGGAACCGTGTAAACAGATTGAATTTTGCTGTGCTTTGCTGTTACCAGCAACTGAAACTGAAGATCTGCATCCCTTTAAGAACAGGCACAAGGTACTCTTTAGCTAGTGACTTGTGTAGATGGTGAACAACTAAGTGCAGAGGAATTACACAGAAATCAAGCTGTGGAGGGGAGTGGAGTGAGTGAATTACGAACTTAGTGTCAATCAACAGTGTCACATTGCTAGGAAAAAAGCAAAATCCTTCCTTAGGGATATAAACAGTACTGTCATGTGTAAGGTACAAAGCACAATTCATCCACTGTGTTCATCATTGACAAAGTTGTGGCTGGAAAACCGCATCACTTTGGGGCATTATGCCTGGAGAAATACATAGAACAATTTGAGAGGAATTGAAAAGAAAACTGCAGAGGTTTTTGGTAACTTAGAAAATGAACTAGAACAGCAGCTAGAAAGAATGAAATATATTTTTAAAAAATCTAGCTTTCTCTAGAGGAAACACCGAGGGGAGATACAGCGACAACAGGGGTCTTTTGCTAGAATTGGGAGAATATAAGCCATTTTCCATGTCTACTGTGTTTTAGACTAAAAAGCATTGCAGCATGGGAGATTTAGATAAGACATTGAGAAAAAGTTTTTGCTTCAAGAATAAGTAGACTCTCAGCAAAATTCTGGGAATGTTGAATGTACATCCTTATAGGTTTGAAGAACACTTCAGATAAACATCTGATTGATCCTGCCTTAAGGCAGGAGGATAGACTAAGTCAATTCTTGAGATCTCACATTGCTCAGACTTAGGATTTCCATGATATGAGAACAGCACAGATAGCACATTTTCTGTTTAAGACTAGATGTAAAAGTAGATAAAAAGCTTACAACATTGTTGATTTACTGAAGTTATTTCAATTCGCTTGAGTTCAGGTCCCTGCAGGGGAATGCTCAAATGACAAAAAAGAAATACCACTTCTCACTAAAATCTGAATGGCAAATAAAAACATTTGGATTTCTACATTGTTTTTCATTAATAATTCACAATATAGGAGCCATAAAAAAAAAAATGACCCACATCATAGGTCATAACTGAAACTCGTGTTCTGAAAGAACCAAAATAATCAAAGAAAGTGCTCAATTCTGGCCACTTTTTCATTTCTTTAAATGAAGAGTAGCTCCAAACCTCAACTGAAAATTTGTTTTAAGGAATATCAGAGCCCTCACTTTCCCATGCTGCCTGTAACATTTGGTGCATCACAAGAACCTTTCAGTTTTATTTTAAACATTTGTTTTTGCACAGGTTTGTATGTGCCCAGCTACCTAATCCTGTATTAGAGAGCATCAGTGTCATTGATACACCAGGAATCCTTTCTGGAGAAAAGCAGAGAATTAGCAGAGGTAAGTGCCAGGTTCAGTTCTTTTGCAAATGATAATAATTAAAACCAAATGGACTGTATTAGTTTCCTCTCAAGCTGTACACATTCTAGACAGAAAGACTAGCAGGGGCCTCTCAGAGATGCTGCACAACTACTGATGCCCCTTCAGCTTGATTTGCTATTTGCTAAAGAGAATTTGAATACTATTGGGGAAGGTTGCTGACAGTGTCAGTAATGTCTGTATCAGTCCAGTATTCTCCAGCAGAGCAGATTTCCATCAGAAAGTGTCAGTCAACCATCTGTCTGTATTGCACAAACAATTGCTTCCAGGCTTCCTAAATCTAGGCTGGACTGGATGAGGTGTGAGAAACACAGGCATCCACAATTTTTCGACATATCTGGATACTAAATAGATCTGATGAATACACAAAGTCTCTTAGTGAGCTTAGTATCTCCGGATGACCCCATGAATTCCTTCCAAGCAGTCTACAAATGGTAGTAAAATGCACACACCTTCATCAGGTTAAAAAACATGCTGTGCAAACATTCCTCCCTTCAGCAGAAAGTGCTTTAGAGTAGAGTTAAACAAAAGCTTAAATTATGTAAACATTTTTCAGCCAAAAAAAAAAGCCAACAACAAAACAACACTAAAAGTACTCAGTTCTCTTCTGGAACAATCATTGTGATGAACATTTGCTTAGGATAAAACATTTTTGTTCTTTAAAAAAAATAATAAAATATGAGTTAAAATGGAACCTTTTTAAGGCACAAAAAAGCCTTCCCATATCTCTCTCCTCACCACTTCAAGTCCTGACATATACTGCAGGATTTTCCATCTCTTTCTGTTACTAAAAATACCCTTCTGCAAAATGTACTGGCACTTCTTGCTCCTTGTTTTGCAGTTTTTCTCCATCAGCCTCCCAGTGGATTTGGTGTCCCAATCCTATAGCTAGGCTAGTGTATGCCAACAGTGCTAGAGCACACAATGCAACGCTGTTAGGAAAGTCACTGGTGCACTTTGCCCCAAGCCAGCAAACATCTCCCCAAACATCTGGGAGAAACCAAAAGTACAGATTGTTTGGGATTCCACTACATAGTCACGTAGATCCAGGACAGCTGATCACATGAGCCACACCAGTTTTCTTGTCAATAGCTACAGGACGAGCACCTCATCCAGTTTAGATCAGCATAGCTTTGTTGATGTTGGAAGAGCTTCAGTGATTTCTGTCTGCAGGGTACCTAGTCCAGGGAGCAAGAAGAGTCAGAAGAGGGCTGAAGTGCTTATGTTTAGGAAGAGCTGCTCCCAGGCATTGGCTTATGGGAAGCCAATGTTTGAAAGGGAATGCTCACCTCCTGGCTCTCGTGGCAGAGAAATAGGAAAAAGTGGTGAGGCTGGTGCTTTTGCTACCAAGCTCGCAAGCCAGCTGCCATGATTAGCAGGTTGGTTTTGGAGGCAGACAGAGCAACGATGCAGTTTCTAGGCAAAAAAACATGACAGTGCCAAAACTGCTTATACAACGAAATACTTCTGTCTTTCTGTACTTTTCCAGCCTGCTCAGCTTTCACTTGGGAATGAAGCAAAAGCTGGGAGAGGTTTCCCCAGAGAATTTCCAGTTCTTTAACTGCTGAAACAGGGTAGCTCTGCTTACCCCCAGTGCCAGCTTAGCAATCCATCAGGGCTCATCATGTGCACTGTTATACGTGTACTTCAGGGACCAACAGCAAGGAAACTGCCTTTTGAGGAATGATTCAGAGGCCCAAGACCAGGTTCTGAAGCTTCTCATCTGTCTGAATTCTTAAATTCACTGCCTGATGAAGTAGGCCTGTCAAGCAGGAAAGGTTGATGTAGTCTGTCATATCTGAAGTCCACATCCCCTAGGCATGCAGTGAAATCACCAGCACTTGGTACAGCTGCTGCTACATTTAGACTCTTGTTAAAAATAAATAAAATAGTAATTATAGTCTGCACTGATCTGTTGTCAGAGCAACTCTGACTTGTGGATTCCTCCATGGTTGGTGGTATCTCAGGTATGTGGTAAGTAGGTGCCTAGGATATATAGGTTTCATTTAAAAGGCTGGTGAGAAGTATTCCCAAAGCATCCTGCCCACTATTTTCTCTACTGTTCTTACTTGGAAAACAGCCATTTCTCCTCTGGTCTTTTTCCTAACTGTCATGTGTGAAGAATTACTCATCACACTGCTCCATCCCTCACTCTGCATCTTTTTTTTTTTTTTTTTTTTTTTTTTTTTTTTTTTTTTTTTACATTTATTAGTTTTTATTTATTGTTTCCAACTATTCATCATACAGCAACAGACTGCTGTATTTGTACCAAAGCAGCACAGTGTCAGCTGCTTTGACAGTTTGGTAACAATATGGATGCTATCCATTTGCAAAGCACTGTACACGTGTCACATGACAGTCCAGCACCTGCAACAAGGGAAGATGAGAAAAGGTGGAACTGTAGTGAAATAAACAGGGATAAAGGGGAGGACCATAGATCAGGTCATGTAGTAAAGCAGAGCCAAAATAGAAGCTAAGACTGACTTATAATTTATCATTTGGTGTAGTCTGCTCGTACCACCTAGCAGCAACTCATGCACTTCAGTAGCAGTGCATCCCTGGACAATGAGCCTCACACACTCCACTAGCTATCAGTCTCAACCTACACATGCACAGAACAGACCTAAGCAAATCTAAATCTGCCAAGTTCAGCAATGCTATAGCCAAGTAGCATTTGACCCCTATTTCAGGGTCATGCTTCCTGAATACATGCTGAACACTTGCTTCATCTTCACCCGATGTATGTCACCTCCTCCCTTTCCTCTTTAGCAATGAACACAAGGTCATAGCAAGGAGATGAGGATTGGCAGTATCATTCCCCATCAGCTTTTTTTCCAGTACACACTATTCCAGTCTTTCACCCTGTTCTATTCAGCTGGCTGTAGTGCAGCCCAGGCTTCCCCTAGTCAAGGGAAAAACATGCTAGCCTTGCTTGCTGTTCTGGGAAGGGAAGGAGAAGCAAGGACCAGTGACCAGAAGCTTCAGTACTTCAAATTGATAGTTACTCCTGAAAGTGAAAGAAAAAATGATAGGAGATATCAGTCTTAGGCAATTGCAGAGCTCTCTGACTGAATTTCGAACAGCTATGTTTGGAAGAGAAAGGCAAATAGGAAGAGAATCAATATTCCCCCCACTTCATTAAATGTTTAGGGTACAATAGCAATAAGAAAACATCTTTTTCCAAAGAGTTTTGCACATGTTTTGACAACAATATGGCACACCCTCTAAGCATCTAAAAAGGAGACATTTCATACACTTGTTGTAACAGTTCCCTGCAATTATGTTTGCTTGCATTTTGTATTTCACTCCACTTGAAAGGTCTGAAGGGCAACAGTTAATCATGACTTCCCATTTCACTACCATTACTGCAGTGCAATAGCCACTCTGCCAGGCTTCCTCTAAGAACAAAGTAAAAGAGCAGAAAACCTGCACATTTTAAGCCCCTTTTATTTGTAGAAATATTTGATTTCATGAGCCTGGCTAACTCTTCCAACCTGAAAGCAGAATGCAAACATAAATAAAAATAAAGATCAAGTTTATGGATTTTTTGTTTGTTTTTAGGGAAGGGGGATGGAATTTTTTCATTTTATTCCTGTTAATATATGACAAGAACTTAATTTTTGTCACTGAACAAGTTTGATTTCTTTTACAATTGTTACATTTATACAGTCTGCTGTGTGTCCTCTGCACTCCATAAGTTTCCTATGTATTTCCTTCATTAAGGAAGGACATCCATGCCCATCAGTATCTCAGTTTGCATAATTTATACACACTGTATACTCTTTTGGTGTCCTGAGTAAAAATTTTTTGAAAGTGGAAGGACTGTGTTTCCCGGTCCTGGCAGCAGCTATCTGCTACCTGGAGACTCTTAATTCTGATGGCCACTACAGGTCTGATTCTCAAGCACGAACTCTCTCAAAATTCTCCTATTCAAGGCTGGATGGGGCATTGAACCTCCTGGTCTAGAGGGAAGTGTCCCTGCCTATAGCAGGGGGTTGGAACTACATCATCTTAAAGGTCCCCTCCAACCCAAACCATTCTATGGTTCTGTGATTCAAACTGCATTTACTAGGAAAGCTCAGTTTGTGTTTGGACATTATATGAAGAACCTCTTGGACCTTCTGTCCGTGCATCAGCACTGCTCTGAAAAACTTGGCCTGGATTCAGATACCTTCTGAAGTCTCAAAGTCTGGCTATGGACTGTTTTGAGGATTGGCCAAGTTAGCAGGAAATACGCGGTCCATCTGTCACAAATGACAAAGATATAAACATGTAACAAGTGGAAAGGAAAAACTCCACTGCGTGTAAGTAGAAGCTGAACAGGCTTTTGTAAGGATACTTGGCTCTGGACAATACTTTCATCAGTTTTACTTCACCTGAACTGAACTTGTCTAGGGAGATCTCCCTTTGTTTCCAGTGACGTGAAGTAAGAACTCTATCAGGCTCTTCCCAACCACGAAACCATTGCACTAAACAACATGAAAGCAAAAGGCCATGGTGTGCCCCTCCAGGTACTTATTCACGTCTATGTTAGCATTACAAATCTGACACCAGCCTGTCTTTCCTAGCTGAGAACACTATGCAGATTTGCTGTAGAGTTGAATTCCTTTACCTTTGCTTTGGAAACCTTTAAGTTTCCAAAACCCATGTAATATTTCCATGTTACTTTTCTTTCCTTTACAGCCATTTGCCAGATTCAGGTGGCACCTGTCCCTCCCTCCTGCTACATTCTTCTTCTCTAGTGTAGATTGCCTACTGGTTTAGCCTGTTTGGGATCTTCCTTGAAGTGCTTTCAGAAGGGCATTGCTGTCACTCATTTAGAATTAGCCTTCAAGCTCTCTTTTTCTCTTTAAAAATACAGATTAAGTAATCATCTGTCTGGAATAGGCACTCATATGCCAGAGCTGCTCCCTCTCTCTTTTGTTCTGTATATTACACTGGCTTTTGTTAAAAAAGTGGTGTGAAGAGAACTCCCAGAGCAAGGAGGTGAACAACAAAAAGCAGCTGCCCAGTGTAAAACGTTTCTAATAGCAAGCTGTAAGATAACTGCTATAAAGCAGGAGCTTTGTGTCCCACCTGATTGCAAGCACTGGGTCTGTGGC
>JAOWBP010052755.1:0-12384 GCA_028571105.1 Tragopan temminckii
ACATTTGGGTAAAAAAGAAGGAAGACTGTCTCCTTGCAATCATGACAGCTTCTGATCTGCAGGAAAACTACTCACAGTTCCAATGGTCATAAAATCCCATGTGTTAGACGGGGCAGCAAAAGAAGCTTAGCCAGCAGGGCAAGAGAGGTAATTGTCCCTCTCTGCTTTGCTCTTGTGAGGCCTCACCTGCAGTACTGCATTCAGCTCTGGGGCTCCCATTATAAGGATATGGAGCTGTTGGATTGGGTCCAGAGAAAATCATGAGGACAGTCTACAGGAAAGATGGAGAGGGGACACTTCATCAGGGAGTGCAGTGATAGAACAAGGCTAATTGAGGGTAGATTTAGATTAGATATCAGGAAGAAATTCTTCATGATGAAGATGGGGAGGCACTTAACAGGCTGTCCAGGGAAGCTGTGGATGTCCCATTCCTAGAAGTGTTCAAGGGCAGGCTAGATGGGGCTTTTGGCAATGTGGTCTAGTGAAAGGTGTCTGTATGGGAACTGCTGAGTCACGGCCTGAACCTCTGATTGATCACCTGAGGCGAGCAATGAGTCAGCCACGGGAGCACAGGGGTGAATTGCCTTACAGTTCCCATACAGTGTCTCTGCCCACCGAGGGATACAGATGGTCTTTAAGGTCATTTTCAACTCATACCATTCTATGATTTTGTGTCTAGTGGTCTTACTGATGTTTTGGGACTCACCTTTTCCAGGCCTTCCATAAAAAGGGAAAGATAATCACTGCTACAGAAATTTAGAACTGATGTGTTAGATAAGAGATGAGAAACAGACACAACCCTGCTACCTCAGCCTAACAGTGGTCCAACTATCACCAGCATTGAGATGTGTTCATGAGAGGTCTCTTACTACTACTTGACTCAGCAAAAGCAATGAATTCTGAACACTGTATTTGAAACACTGTGAGGAAACTACCAGGCTGGCAAACATATGGCAATGACAAGAAATGAGTTTGCATGCCAGGCTTATGTAAATGTCCATAAAACATTAATTAATTTTGGGGTACAGTTCTCTGAAATGGCAGAAGGAATTGCAGAGGCTGCATTTCATCAACAAAGCTTTTGCTTATCCTTTCTAATTAGCAGATAAGAGAGAGGCAATGAGCCACATGAAAAAAAAAATATATATGGGGATTATATACTCTTACAGTTAACTGTTTTGCTTATTGAATGAAATACTCTGGTTGACATAGAAAAGATGAAGTTGTTAGGATCAGTGGCATGAAAGCAGGAATGAGGGAATTAGCATAGCTACTCTCTGACATTTTGCTTACTGCAAATTCTTAGTGCCACAGAAGGTAATGGCATTTTAAAGACTTCAACCGCAAATCTGAAAGAAAAAGCTGTGCAGCAGCTTCCAGAAACAGCTGAATGAGATGTTTTGTGGGTGATGTGTGAATTCTGTCCCTCTGGATCTGTTGATTAATCTGAAAGATAAACTGCAGAACAGAATGAATCCTATAGAATAAATTCCTGAAGGGCCTAATCAAAGCTTATCGAGGTGGCTATGAAAGACTGCTGTTTCCTTTAGCAGTCTTGCCATGCGGCACTAAATGTATTTCTTCTGTAGGCTTGTTTCTATGTTTGTCTGCTACAAACATTCTAGCTATTCTAGGAATGAAAAATGGGGTAAGTTAATATTCAGAGAAAGTAAATTGTGAACCTATTATAATATGGCTCCATAAGTACTTAATTTTAGTAATAAGAATTGTTTTCCTTATCATTAAGGAATGTGGAGATATTTCTGATAACTAAAAATTGTAGTAAGAAAATCAGAGAACATTTATTAGCTCCTTCTGGGTAGAGACAATATTGAGCAAATTGTTTTGTATTTATATCAAGGCCAATTACATGTTCATGTACTATCCATAAACACAAAATGAATTCCTGCTTACTCTGACCTACTTTCCTTCTTTACATAATTATTTGACCTGTATCTAGCATTTCAGTTTGTCCGGTATGACTCATACTAAATTTCCATGGTTAGAGCAATTTCAGATGTTGCTGTTGACGCTTCTGGCCTTCCAATTCACACATATCCATTCTAAGATCTTCTTGTTGCAGCTGAAAAATAAAGGATTTACCACACCATGTGATTATGAACCCAAATAAAAATATACTACATGGTATTCCTTGTGAAAAGGGGAGAGTAGAGATAATATACATTTAATGATAAAGAATGAAAGGGCTCTGGAATCTGATATTGAATAGCTTTTCTCTGATCAATACCTGTGGCAGTGGAAAGTCATTTTCAGTGTCACTGGCTGTAGAGCTTCACAAGTTCCTGTGTTAACATACAGTCAGAAAAAAACACGTGTGCCTTCTAGAATGATAGTGTTTATCCCTGCAAGAAATATGTGCCCAAATGCCAACATAAGTTTTCTCAGCTGATAAAAAAAAGCACACTTACATTTCTATTCCAGTCTTACTGGCTAGATGAGGGATGAAAGTTTGATCCATTCTTTTTCTATGGCAAAAAGAACATTTGCATCACTATGCAAGTCCAATGGCCAATAGATCAGGGAACAGTTGTACACATAGAAATAGCCTATCTTAACTACTTGGCTTCAGCACCATTCTCCATCCAGTTGGTTATTTTAGTGTTACTTGCAACATCATAATTCACTTGATCAGATCTTATTTTTGCTCTAATGAAAATAATATTGGAAAATAATACTGGACCTTTCCACTGCTTTGAGGAAAGCTTTGTGTAATAGTAAAGATACCTACCAAGAACCTTGACATGGTGTCCCATGGAGGACAGATTCTCTCCCCTAAGCCCCACAGTGCAACATGTATTGGAAAAGGATTTTCCAGACCATGGGGAAGGATGCTGAGTGTTGTGCATGCACCCTTCCTCCTCAGCCTACCACTGTTGACTGCATCCCATTGCATGCTTGGGTGAAAGGGAAGATTACTCATGTTCACACCCACTTTGAAGAAATGAAAAGATGAAAGAAGAAGGGAATTAGACACTTGGAAGCAAATTCTGTTAAGAAAATAGAAGCACCAATTGTATCATCATTGGAACTCTTAGAAAAGACATGAGGAGTCAGAGACTGTGCACTACTGCAGAGACTGCTGGAAGCAATGAATGACAGTGCACAACATGCAAGAAGAAATCTTATGTCAGCTCAATCAGGAATAAAAAGGGGGCCATATGCAAATACATTTTAATCTGGGGATTCTTTATCTAGAAGAAAAGCAGTGGGGAAGCTTATCTACAAAATGAGAAAAAAATAGTAATAATAAAAAAGCCAACCCGAAAAATTGTCTTCTCTTTCATTTTGGTGTGAAAGCTTTCTCCTAGAGAAAAGAGTCCAGAGCACAGAGTGTGTCTATTTTAAGTACCTGCAGTGTTAAAGTTTGAAACTTGTGACATTTGAAAAGAAAAAAAAGAAAGAAGGAAAAAATTCACTGGTTTGGAAAAGCATATTACATCTATCTATGCATTATTCATTATCAAGTGCTTGCCTTTCTTTGTGCTGCAGTGGTTTTAAGTGGGATGCTAATCCCATGCCTGCTATTATTTGTCAGCAAAATCAAAGGTCACCAGATAAGAAGAACAAATTAGATATCTTGAGTTGTCCAGGCAGAAGTGGAGGCTTTGGCAATGGCAGGACTTCATTATCCCAGGAAGGTCTGGTACACTGTGTCCCACCTGCACTCTTGGTCCACAGCCATATTTCAGTTTCCCAAATGAACAGGCACCTGGTGGATGCCCCATCCCTGGAGACATTCAGGGTCAGAGTGAACAGGTCTCAGAGCAAACTGTTTGAGCTGTAAGTGTCCCCCTTCACTGCTGAGAAGCTTGACTAGATAACTTTTAAGGTTCCCTTGCAACTCAATTCTATGATTCTAACTACATAAAGCCAAAAAAATTACTCTGCTCTGCGAAAAGCACCTCCTTCTGGAATGCCCCAATCATGTACCTACTTTCCACAGCAGAACAAAATCTTTCTCACCACCTGCATAATTTGACCATGACATCAATTGTGTAACTGGTACCCTTCGGTCAGGCTGTCCTCAGGGATCTAGGTGAGCCAACTGCAGCTGCCACTTCACTTCTGTCATCCTTCATGTCTTAATTCTTCCTCTCACCTACATTCTTCTTCCAGAAAAAAATGCAGAAAGCTCTCTACAGGGAGAGATCTCAAGGGATAGGACTAAGTGCAGGAGAACCACTCCACTTGTAGCTTCCTGAGCAGACAAGTTACTGAGGCAAAAACAGTTTTCATTACAGTTTTGCTAACTACCCCTGTAAAATGCATTGCACTCAAAAAGCACTGGATAAAATATAGGTGCCATTGCTACTGTTTTCTGTTAGCTGTCTCAAGGTGAGTATAAATGTGATCCTAAATTTGGCAGGCATGACTTTATACCCTCAGTATAGCTTCAGTTGATGGTACCTAACTTATTAACCATTAGTGATCCCACCCTATGAGACAACTTATACAAAGATAGGAATTAAGATAAGAAGGACGAATAGTGCAGAGAGATATGCAGCACATCACTGGCATAGACACAGATATGCATAAAAAAGAACTTGGCGCCTCTTATGAAAAGTGAAATGAATGAAACTCATACAGTTTTAACCCTACCAGTTGTAACATATCTTCTAAACAGAATGTGTTAGCTTGAAGGAGTGGAATCTTTGTGAGTCTCATCACTTATTTATGGGGGTGGCTGACTGCAAGACACTGCTACTCTACAACAGTGAAGTCTGAACACCTCTTCACAGTTACTGAAGAAAAAAATGCATTGCATTCAAGTACGATTTTACCACATTATACTTCAATATCTAGATATAACATGATATACTGAAATACAGCCTGCAGGTAGATATCTATCTACAGCAAGTAGATAGCCAGCCCCAAGGGATTATCTCCTCCTAGACATTTGTATAATCTCCTACTGTAGGATGCTTCATTGCAGACTTCAGCAGGAAAATACTAAGGAAAGAAGGAAGACTGATTAGTCTAATTAGTAGACAGCCACTGTAGTGCCAAACCTTAAGATTTCTATCAGGATATCCAATATGGGAAAGAATTGGTCAGAATCCATGGCAAACAAAAAGAACAAAGCTTTGAAAAATGGAGCAGCAGTGATGTCCTCTGCTGCATGGAAAATTGAATGGGAGTATTCAGAACTGCTGATCCACTTGCACTGCTTTGGTAGCCATGGCCATAGGGTGAGTCTCTTCCCCACTACATTTCTATACATTAACTATATGATTTCAAGACATGTAACCATGAAGAACAGTACCAACTACCAATGCTTTGTGTCAGTATCTCTCCTTGTCTCCTCATCTACACCTACCATACCTCTGCCATTGTTTTCTGATCACAGTTTTCCAATTAAGGCCAGTTCCCTCCCTCTCTAAAGTATGTACATACTCAAAGAACTGTGTTCTGATGCATCCATCTTACTTATCCATACTCTGGATCTTGCTTACCAGTATTTCTACTTGGCAGCTGTGTGAACATTTTCAAAATTAATAGCAAAAGCCAATAGCTGAGACAGGTGAGTGTCCTGGCAAGATTAAATAGGAAGAGTTTAGAACAGCGATGACATTGTGACAGGCTTAAAATTTTACTGTGTTTTAAATGTAACACAAAGAACAATCTGCAATTAAATCCAAGATAAAATCTTGGATCTTGTTATACTTTTCCCTGCAAGATTAAAGAATCACCTACAGTTGGACTGCTTCTTACAAGGGTACATACAGATACTAATTAAGGCTTGAACCTTCTCCTGGACAAACTGAGAAGACTGAACTTCTGGATCCTTTCATAGTCATCTGCTGTGAACCAGTATAATGTGAAATTGGAAAAGAAGATGAGTAAATGTGATTGCTGAAAATCATTAACCAGAGATTTCTAAGGAAACAGGAGCTGCTCCTTAACATCATTTTTTCCTGGTCTAGTATAGTATAGTCCCAGTTCACTGACATGGCCATAGCTGCGTAGCTCTTTTTTGCCCCATCCCCACTAAAGCTGGCTTTGGCTGTAACCTATTTCCAAACACAGACTGATAGGCCCCCCTCTGGTTTCTTCACAAACTGCTAACACATCACTATAGCAAAGCATTCCTTGCTTGTGATAAATGAGTGATATAATCCTACAGGAGATGTCAGGCATATTAATGTACAGAGGCATCTGCAGTATTGGAAAAAATGTCGAAGGACTGTCAATCCGTGCCACGCCTGCACATAGAATACCTCATATGAAAGGAGCATCACCTTGGTTGCTTAGCAGTCACAGAACCACATATCACACCATTTCTTCAAGTTCCTATATAAAGCACACCTATATGGACAATACGTGTCAGTGTGCCATATATCCCTGATTCATCTCCCACTAACGTCAACAGAAAGAGTGCTTTAGGCTTGGCAGATCTCATAAGAGTATTAGCTTTTGTGCACTTTGACCTGGAGTCACATTCACTTGAATTCATATTAACAGAAGCCAAAATTACACTCTATTGTTCTGTCAAAACAAAACAAAAATTTAGAATGTGAAACTCTTTGAGAAACTGAAAATGACACCAAATGTAAAGGAAGGCAGATGACTGTATGTACTTGAAAGCAGAATTCCTAGCCTTCCTAACAAAAACATTGCTAAGCAATTTAAAGAAAGCTTTTCTTTTACTAATATTTCCATTTCTTTCAAAACATTTCAGCAAAAAATATATGAACTATTTTTTTAACTGATTTTGCTTTATTTTAAAAGAATAACTAAATTTATAAAACACAAAAATAGAGGAATTTGTTCTAATATATTCATTGGAAAATACTGTTTGCCAAGTAGTCAGGATTCCTGCTACTCATGTCTAGAGCACATCTAATACCCCAGGCCCTGTCCCTTGACTGTATTACTAAGTGCTGCTATAGAACAAGCAATAAATAACAGCCGTAGCTTACTTCGCATATCTCTGTATGTTTTCATTTTACTCCTTTAACTGTATAAATCATAGCTTTATGATGCTATGTAGAAGATTAACTGGAAAATTAAATTCCCACTCCGAGCACTTAAACACTCCTACATTTTCTTTTGATGTCAAAGCCCTATTTGGAAATTGATGTGATTTCATTATAATTCCATAAACTTTAGATTTTTACAAAGCATCTAAACTGCAGTTAAGTGAGTCAGTGCTTTCTCCTATTTAGTCCCATTTGTGACATTTCACATAATTTTGTACAGTACTTGCTCTCCAGCAATAAACCTACAGGAGGGAGATGTAGTGTTTGTGCCATACGGTTGTATATGAATGCTGTATCTTCCTTAGAGGGAAACTTGGTTAAGGCTCTGCTGGATATCATAGCTGAAACTGCAGTGATCAGTATCAGAATCAGAACAAACATACGTGGCTGTCACACCTCAGAAACAGGGAAAGGGCTTTTAAAGCAAAATAAAGTGGAGCTTCTAATTGAGTTTCCCTGTACATAACACCATCTTATTTTCCCCAGTAAAACCATTAGCAGGGCAGCAGTGTCAGCTCTCTGAAAATAATTTCCAGAATTGACAGTCATTCTCTGCCCTAAACCTTTCACTTTTGACTTGAGTTGTGTGAGACTATTTCATGTGGCCTAATTCAAACCAGGAATAAGACAAAATTACCATGGCATGGTCATTTTATTTTCTGAAAAATGTTATTTCCAGAATAAAGTTTCTGGGCTCTCGGGAGAAAGTGTAAAACCTCCAAGTTCAAGAATGACAAATCAAAATGTTACTCTAGTTAAGTCCTTCCCTCTGACTGTCATTAGTCTGTTTGTTTGTTCTGAGCATTTGAGATAATCCAACTAATGTTGTGCTGTATCTTGAAGTTTGCATTATCCTGGCAGGCTTCTCTGTTACAGTGTTTGCTTTCAGGACAATTTATTGCGGCTGAAAGTCCTGGAATGAAATGTCTATCTATTGACGTCAAGGAGTAAGTTGCCATAAAGAATTTCATACTGAAGAAGAAATATTGGTTGCACATGCAAAAAAAAAAAAAGAAAAAAAGCAGTATTTAGTAAGAAAAGTAATTTTGGGTGAGATCAAATGTTCATGTGGCCCAGTATGCTGTCTCCACAGCAGCTAAAAGCAAAATTTGGTACAAGGATGCTTTCTCCTCACTTACCAGCTTCCAGCTATATCCAGTTCAGGGGATTCCTGGGCTGTATGTCCTTTTCTGTGTATTTCATAGAATCATAGAATCGTTTGAGTTGGAAGGTCTCTTTTAAGAGAGATCATCCAATCCAACTTCCCTACAATTAACAAGGACAGCTCAATCAGGCGCTCAGAGTCCTGTCCAGCCTGACCTCATTGAACATGTCCACAGACAAGGCATCCACCATCCTTCTGAGAAACCTGTGCCAGTGCTTCACAGAATCACAGAATGGCCAGGGTTGGAAGGGACCTCAAGGATCATGAATCTCCAACCCTCCAGCCACATGCAGGGCCACCACCCTCTAATACTAGACCAGTTAATACTAGACCAGGCTGCCCAGGGCCCCATCCAGTCTGGCCTTGAACACCTCCAGGGACGGGGCATCCACAACCTCTCTGGGCAGCCTGTTCCAGCACCTCACCATTCTCTCTGTAAAGAATTTCCCCCTTCACTATCTTCCTAGACTCAGTGAAATTCTCTTTCATGAAACTGTCCAGTATTCCCCTGGGTCCATGGCAAATTCAAGCCCAAATTTCTGCTAAAGCAGCCACATCATGGTCAATGATGTTCAGAGTTCTTCAACCAGCCCTGGGAAGAACTGCTTCCTTCCATCTGATTAGAGTACAGTTCCCATAATTTTCGTTCAATTTCCCTGCTTTCTTTTCATGGAGAGACAGAGAACAGTCCCCATCTTACTTCTCCAAATCTTCTGCGATCTTATGGCTTTCACCCCTACCTGTTCTTCTATAGTCAGAAGATTCCCAAATTACACCATTCTTTTTCATACAGGACCCATTTCATGCCTTTGACTCTTGCTTGCCTTCTCTGAACTCTATCATGCCAAACTCTGACCTTCCCAGTGAGTGCTAATGTTAGTTTGGAGCCCATTATGTGAAGTTCACACAACTTTTTTCTATGTTCATCAATTTATCTGCACTAATCCCATCTGACATTCTCTGACTGAATGACTTATCTGTTCTTTCTGCTGTTCCTCACTCGGCTAGCACTTCAATATTCATGATCATGAATAACTTAGTACCTCTGCAAACTTTGTGCCCGTATTGTTCTTGACCTTTTGCAGGTGATAATACCTCAGTAGCATTATGGTGAGAATGCAGAAAGAATAACATTTTTTCTGTCTGTGAATTTTAACATATCATGAACATTAAAGGCAAACCACAAATTTCTCCTAGGAATTCCATGCACTTGATTTTTTTGCCTGCTGACACCATATTGGCAAACATGCTGTTAAGAAAATGTCATGTTGTATAAAGAAGAGAGTTGTGTATAAGGTGTGAAAAAGAAAACCTGAAAGGATTGGGGTGGTTGTGTACACAGAAGACAAGAGTGAGAAAATATAATGGTCTTCTGGCACGTTAAAGTCTGCAGCAAAGAGGAAGATAGCAAAATGTTACTCAAGTCCACTGAGGATAGGATGGGGACTAATGAGCCTAAATTGCTGCAGAGAAGAAAATGCTTTATCATTCAGGATAATTAAACACTGGAAGAGCCTGCCTGGAAAACTGTGGATTTTACATCACTGGAGGTTTTTCAAAAAAAATTAGACAAGCATCTGCTAGGAAAAAATGTATTTTTCATCTCAGCTTGGGACTGCGGATGGAAGAGGTTTAAACAAACAAGCTTCCTAGTGATGAAATACAATAAAAGTGTTCAAATTTCCCTGGTTAACAGAAGGACTTAGGCTCTCTGTAAATGTGATCTGGTTCTCAGAGCTGCTGAACTCCTTCAGCTTTCAATAGTTCATAAATAATGTGTAGGCATTCCCATCATCTGCCATCCTAAACTTGTTTCACTATCTCTAGGTCTACCTAGACCTGATTCTACCATCAGCAACACGGGAATTAATTATTGTCCTTTACTTAACTGGAGCCAGGATTTAAACTCAATGACCCCTGTGGGTCTCTTCATCCAGCTGGGGATGTTCTATGATTTTGAAACAAGGAACACATTTTACCTGTGAGAGGACAACAACAGCATTTCAACCTTTGCCTGATACAGTGTTTGGGTTTAGGAAAGAAAGAAGTCTTTTCCACAGTTTCATTTCTGAGACAGGATGAGGTTGTGGTGAGTTTGTGTGTCTCTTTCACTGTTTTGGAGAGGTGTTTTTGTTATTTTTTTATCCTGTCTGAAATGTAGAGTATAAAGTTCCTTAAGAAGAGCTAGTAGCCTTTTTCATATTAATCAGTACTGTCTGTGGTGTGGGAAAGCAGACAGCAAGGATATATCCATTTTTGCTGGCAAATTACATAAATAATGCTAAATGGAAAACATGCTGATTGCACTGAACGCTAACTAAACAAGGACTGAAAATCTCTGTGCCTTCCAAGCACTTATTAGTACAAAGGCAGGAAAATACAACTTCTTCTGCACTGAATATCCCAGAGAAATGCAGACACTCAATGTGGATATTTGTATGTTTATGCGATAATGATGAGTAAAAATTCACCTATAAATTTCAGCATTTCCATAAACAAAATGCAGCACAGTGTCTCTGCAGGGCACACAGGGCACCAGAAGACACAGTGAGTTCTTCTCAGAGATTAGAATTAAATTTAAAGAAGAAAACAGCTGAATGTAATTGCTACTTTTGAACACCTGCAGTTTCAGAGGTGGAGAGAAATATTTAGATGAGGGGTTGAGATGAGGGGTTGAGATGAGGAATAGAAGAAGTGCAATCAGAAGCAGAGCTAAATCAGTTGAAGCTGGAACAGTGCTGCAGGAGTCACTGATGCTTTGACAACTCACAAAAGCCAAGATGCTGGTCTAGAATATTCTCAGAACATAAAGACCTTTTTATTGTGCTGACTTCCATTATCAACGCAGAAATTGCTCCTACAGTCAGAAAACTTATTTGCTCTGAAACAGACACGCTTCAGCCAGCTTTGGGAATATTTCAGGCAAGTTCATGCCCTACAACTCTGAGAATCCAGCAGGCTGCTCTTGATCCAGGAATTTTTTTTTTTTTTTTTTTTTTTTTGCTGAATCTGTCTTCAATGAATATTAAAATTAAAACTTCTGACAGGTGCGTATGAGAGTTTGTGACAGCCCTCTGCATCAGTGAGAAAATTTGATGGTCCTATCGCCGTGACATAACTAAAGTATGTGAAATGAAATGTAACTTCCAGTTCATCTGTCAGCAGAATAGGAAAGGTCTAAGCTCATACTGAAAACAAACATGCTGTGGACGCAGAAATTAAAGCCTGCCTTTTGGGAAGAATGGGTTAATCTTTAAGTTGACTTTAAGCATTAAACTGAAATGCTGTCTTGATATTTTTTCCTCTTTGATGAGTCTAGAAGCTGTAAGCATGACAGAAGGCAGGGTCCCTGACAACATTTCAATCTTGTATAAACAAAATATATTCAGATTTCTAAAAAGCATTTTGCAGCCCGATTTGAAAATTTTGGCACTATCTAAAAATTAATGTTGCCTTTATCAAACAGATTGAAAGCATTCAAATTATGGTTAATGGAGCCACCAGCACTTAAGGATGTTTGCAGGAAAGAGCCAAAAAAAATAAATCCTGGACCATGCTGTTACTCATTGTAACAGCATGGAAAATCAGTAATAAGTTAGAAAGTGGCAGGGTTTATTAAACACCAAGCCAAAGCAATTAACATTATAAACAATTACTTCATTACTGACGCAAAAATGGTTTAGCTTTTAACAATAAAGAAAGAAAGGTGCTCCTACTCTGAAAGACTAGAAATGACCTTTTGTGAAATCCATTATTAACTTCCTGAGTAAGGCAGATAATCAAACTTACTTCAGTGTAATCATACCTGAAGCAGAGTACACCCTTTAGGTAATCTACATCCTTGGCTTAGAATTGCCAGTGATAGAAAATCTATCAAACACTTCATAATTTGCTCTACTGACTAATTGTCTTAATTTGTTTTAGTAAAAAACTAATACATATTCATTCAAATACAGCAATAGCTTTTTTATCTAGACTAAATGGAATTAGGTTCAGACCTGTAAGTTTCAGGTTTGGCAGCATTATTTGCCTTCTTGACATAGGATTCCTGGCTACAATTAATGGTGCTTCAGCAGAAGTGATAGAATAAGCACAAAGCAGTGCACATCAGCCAGCAAGATTCTCAGAAAAAGAGTCCCTTCCACAGAATCACAGAATCACAGAATTGTAGGGGTTGGAAGGGACCTCAGAGATCATCGAGTCCAACCCCCCTGCCAA
>JAOWBP010052756.1:0-12380 GCA_028571105.1 Tragopan temminckii
GACCTGGTGTAGGGAACCTGCTTTGGCAGGGGGGTTGGACTCGATGATCTCTGAGGTCTCTTCCAACCCCTACAATTCTGTGATTCTGTGATTCTGTGATTCTGGCGAATATGACTTTCAGAACACTTCAGTTTCAGATGAAGATGCCTGGTACATGTGGAATTCCCTAATATGCTTACGAATACTTGACCCCAGCAAAGACACAGAAAAGATTCAAATGTAGAAGATTCATTGTACCTGTAAGGACTATACTACATGTATTCATCTTTAGGGAAGTAGCTGGAAATGTAAAGTAATTCTTATGTCTTTTGTTCCATCTCTGTGTAATCAATCAGTAAATTAAGGATTTCTGGTGCTCATGTGCCCCTGAAATCTATGTAAACTGCTGTCATTAGGCAACTATAGCTGTGGTTTTTGGCTAGCCCTAGATATAAAGGAGTACATTTTTTTCCTGGGAAATTTTTTCCACGGAAGAACCCCTCACCCCTTCCAACACAGGCTTATTTGAATGAAAATTTGAATGGTACATTAGGTGCTTGGCTGAGCAGTGGAATATCTGCCAGTTCGTCATGCCAAATGATCAAATTCAGCACAATAAAAAGGGTAGTGAGCAATACATTACAGCCGAGTCACAATATGCTATAGTATGATGCATGCAAGATGTTTTTTTTCCAAATTCAGACTTCCTTTTGGTATTATTGTTTTTTTACACATTGGAAGACAGGTATGCAAGCTTTGTGATTACACTGCTCTTTACCCTTCCACTTATATCACGTTTACAGAAAGTATTCTGGACATAAGTCTGCTGAAACTGCAGCAACCTTATTATGTCTAAATGACTAACCACTAACAAATCTGTTTTACTCTTTACATCAGCTCCACTTCACCTAATGGTCATAGATCAACATGGGCAATTATACGTGAAATTGTAAGATTTCTTGATTTATTTTCTCATAACTCTCAACTGTACTCTATCTTTGCTTTGAAAGTAAACATCTTTTAATACAGTTTATAGGTAATTTTGTGTGTTATGTAGGAATTGCTCAGCTTTCAATAGATGCAAAGAATTGTAACATTTCCCAGTATTTATAACTAACATTACACTGTCTTGAAGTATTAGTTAGAACTAAAGATACTTCAAAGTTCCTAATCATGAGTTTCAAAAAATGAATCAAACACAAAGTATGAAGATATATGCAGTTTTCTTGAATGTTCTACCTTTTTTTTTTTCTTTTTAGTCAACACAGTTGCTCATTCCTTCACTCTAGAATTACAGAAAGATTTTTCCGAAGCAGGTGTCCATTTTGTCTTCTAACTAAATAAAGCCTAAAAATAGAACACAAAGCAGAATACAAAGCTCTTTTTCCTCTTAAAATATTTTCAGCATAAAGTTGCCACCAGATTTCTTTTGCACTATGCTGTGTACCTGCTTCTAACAGTTATGTTCTGTGATGCTGAAATACAGCATCAGGGGAGTACACAGCATGAATATTAGAACATATCAGCATACTACCAGTAAGGATTTTCATATGCGTATTATAAATTTACAGAATTTGTACATTTACTGTAAATTGTTTATCACTGTAGATATACATAGTTAAATTACCAATCAGAGAGATGGGCAGTCTACTCAGGATGAAAAATGGACACCACAATTATAGTTGTTATTATTGCAACTTGTATAATTTCATGAGTGTATTTCTCTAAATAAATCATGAGATCATACCTACCATCCAGGTATATTTCATGTGCTCAGTTCAATGAACTGAAAGCTATGACTACTTTATCATGATCTATCATCAAGTCACATGTTCTTCTGTTTATCTTAACTGGTTTGAGTGTCTCAGATTTACAAATGACTGCAGCTTTTAGTTAGGCAATTAGGTTGCTAATGAATGAATGTAATAAAAAAATTAAAGTATTACTGGCTGAAACCTTCTGAAATTTCAAACTATCCAAGGATAAAAATCTGTTTTGTTGTTGATGTTAATGTGCTAAGTATTTCTAGTTTTGTTCATTATTTTTTATCTCTTTTACATATGTATATGAAGTGTAACTGTAGTAGGTTATGCATATGGATTTGCCTCCTACTAGATCTTCCTATTCTGTCTGGCCTACGCTTTCATACTACTATTTATGTAGAAAATGACACTCTATAACATACTGCAAATCATTGGTCATCAGTCTCATACTCTGCACCTTCTTTCTGTCAATTAATATTCTAACTTCCAAGTACAAATATAAAAAAACAAAATATCAATGCCATCTTCATGGAAACCCCTGCAGAAAGGGACATAAATATGGACTAATTTATTATTGTTAGCAATCATGCTCATGAATACACTTTTTCCCTATTCAACAAGCTCTTACAGAAATGTTTGGATAAGATTAAAATAGCAACACATGTAAGTTGATTACCAAAAAGAATTTTGTATCTGTCATATTATGTAATATAAACATAAACTGAACACTGACAAAAATTTCATGCGGAGGAGATTGGCACTGAAACTGTTTCCCAATGAAAATTGAGCTGGAAACATTAAGAGATTAAAAGCTAGACAAGATAAAGAACAGAAAGGGGAAATACTGAAGTAACAGAGAGAGAAAATATGTTCAATAGGTGTTTTTCAATCTCTCGCCTCTAAGCTTTCATGATTTTTTTTTTCTGCTTGAGAAATTTTAAAAAGCTTCTTTCTGATAAACAAAATGATTCTGTTCTCTAAAGCTATATGATTTTAGCTGATGAGCAACTCAAGAGCTTTAAGTTAGTGCTCTTGAGGTGGCTCTCAAATGATGATAGAACGAAATGGAGCAGCAATTAAATACATTTTAAGGATAATTACAAAAATATGACTTTAATTTAAAATACATGGATGTTATCCTACCAACACCATATTAATTCTGAAGAACACTAAATATGGTCTGCTAAGCTTATTTATTAGAAATAGAATTACACGAAAAAAAATAAATCCAGATGGTAAAGTCTTTCCAACTGGGGCTGTTCTATGATTCTATTACTCTATAAACATACATGGTTACTTCTTTGTGTTATCTTTTAAATTCTGTTGAGATTTTGGTATACTACAGTTTTGCATGGTATTTGCCCAATACCTACCTAACACAATCAAGTTTTGTTCTAAGGAAACAGCAGCCTAACCTACCTTAGTGGTAGCAAATTTAGCAGAGTAAAGAGCATTTCTCAAAATATTTGGCTTCTAAAAAAAGTCTGACAAAAGGTGTAAGGAGAACAGGTGTAATAATAAACATGGGACATCTTTAAGAAGAAGCAGAGCTGCAATTTAT
Organism: Tragopan temminckii; assembly: GCA_028571105.1. Lineage (NCBI taxonomy): Eukaryota > Metazoa > Chordata > Aves > Galliformes > Phasianidae > Tragopan > Tragopan temminckii. Next base: position 3,304 of record JAOWBP010052756.1, read on the forward strand.
TTCCAGACAAGAACTGAACATGAATCAATAAAAATAATAACTTAAGGGAATTCAGTAATTCTCACAAGAGATTCTTCTCATACATATAAAGTTAAAAGCAAGAAGACAATCAGCACTGAAGACCAACAAATAAATATAAATGCTGTCTTATTTCTTATTTGCTTATTTCTTTTATTACTTTTTTCCCCTTTAGCTTCATCTCTATTCAAAAACAGTACTAACTTAAATAAGCTGATAGAAATGTAGTCAAATCTATGCAAACTTAGCAGTTGAATCCTTTTACAACCTGAATAAACTGAGTTATTTAAAATTTATTTAAGTAAAGATCTAACTGGTTTACATGAATTTATTGTGCAGTTAGTGTAATTTCTCTAATATTCACAAGGTTTGAAATACAACCCATGAAAGCGATGATTTCAATTCAAGATGTACTGCCCATTTCCTGTGTCACAAACATTGGATTTATTAAATGGGCATTATATAATTAGGAAGAGAGAATGGTGAGATTTCCTGAAGTCAAATGGTTTCAAGTGTGCTTCCGAAGTGAAAAAGATAGTTATTCTGCAAGTATAGAGAACCAACAAAGAAAGGGATAAAGAACCAACAAAAAAGTTGCTGAAGGTAAACAGTAAGATCAAAGCGGGATAAGAACAACAAGGAGAGCTTTTGAAGTCTGAGAAGGCTGAAGAAATATTAGAGAAAACAGTTTTAGAATTAAATTAATTATTACTCAAAATATATATATTAGTGATTTTTTTCTGTTAATTTGTTTATACGAGACACATAATAGAGAAATGAGATTGACGAGAATTACATAAGCTATTAAATTTATTATTATTGTTATTGAACTTAGACTTACTTTAGGAAGTTTTATTTAGGACAAATAAATCTGAGGTCCTTGATTTCAATAAAACTATACTGATATCCAACAGCTAGGGGTTTAGCTCCCAGAATATCTTAGCTTTAATAAAATGCTTAAATTTTATTTTATTTTATTTTAAACTTCTTTTCTTGTCTTTCTTCAGAGTCCAGCTTATTCTGTAAGAAAAAATCTGTAAAGACAGCAAATTGTCTTCATAACAGTTCACATTCATTTTCTCACCTCTATATTATTAGATGAATTGTTGTTCCTATTTGAAGTGAGTTTATCTTGCCTGTTTAAACATTTTATGAAACTTTGATACCTAAATAGATGAGCAACTTTTCAAAGCTCAAATTCCAATAAAGAGGTATATTTGTTTTTTTATCTTTGGTTGGAAACTTCAGGAGAATTGAATTGTGTCTTTTCTTTCTCTTCTATTACTTTAGACAAATTCTTACTTCTATCACACAATATTTGTTTGTTTATTTAACTAATTAATTAGTTAGATAATTTTGGGGAACATCCTGACAAACTTGCAATGTTCTTTTGTCTAAAAATGGAAATAATCTAATATTTTGAATTTATTTTATAGTCAGAATATTAGTTATAGTACAAGAGAAATAAAAAAAATTGAATGCATTCATCCTGGTTTACAAACCCATGGATCAACTATGTGAAGAATTTTACAAACAAGTAAGTGAAATAATTGCTTAAGTCATGCAGTAATACACTCAGTGGAAGGAACCTCATGCCAGCCCTCCCCCCTTGTCCAGTGAAACCTTTACTTAAAATTCTTTGCTTTCACAGCATGAAGTTCTATGAAATACAGAAAGAATACTGAAATGTTAGATATTTCATGTTGGACATCATTTGCATATTTTTACCAAAGTGCCCCAAACTAGTTGATTAAATCTTCAGAGGTTCTTTTACTGTCAGTGGAGAGCATTGGAGTGCCTTCCTAGAGGCTGACTCATTTTAACATAGTTATCTGAGATAGATCAGATCTATTAATCTTGAATGCTTTTTTCTCTTCTTTGGCTATTCAGACGTCCAAGGATGACTAACTCAGACATCAAAATATACCCTTTGGATATGAAAGATTAAGGAAGAGAAATTCTACTGCTAAAGTTTTGTTTTACAAAGTTTCACAACTGTAAAGGCAAGAGGCACATACACGTAGAGACGATTCAGTGTATTTAACCACAGGCCAATTGCTGCATACATTTGCAAGGATGATGCCTCTCCTTACAGCAATATGTAGTTCTCAAAGAGTAATGCTCAGTTACTGTCAACTAAGCATAATTTTGTTCTCTCTCTGTCTGAAATATTGAGTTATTAACAAGCAGAATCAGAACAATATCACTGCAATCCCCTTAGAAGAGGACTGCAATAAAACAGGGTCATTGGGGGTATTATAAAATCTATCTCCTCACCACACTGCTGTAGTGCTGTCTGCACTGAAGCAATGTAACTCTAACAGTAATTGCACAATGTGTTTCCATATTAATGTTATCCTGAATAAGGATGATTACATTTTAAAAAGACTTTAAACTAGAATATTTTCCTGATCAATTCTGATAGTAGTTTTGCTACACCATCTGTCAGCTAACTCCTGATTTTTTGTTAAAAGCAAGGAAAAAAAGGAAAGGAATGTAAGCAGATGCAGATGGCATTGGAATCCAGGATATCTACAAAGATTTGCATGAACAGAACAAGCAGCACATGGATAAGGTTACCACGGAGTGGATTTGAATGCCAAATAATTAAAACAAAATAGGAAAAAGTAAGAAGTAGCACTATGTGGTATACACCATGATCACACTAGGCAGTGGTGTTTCATGTGCTTTTAGGGCGTGCATATCACACCAAGTATTTAATGCCTGTAGAAACAACAGAAGGTGCAGAATTATATCTTTGTTTCCTGGAGTTCCTCAGATGCCCTAAGGGGTTAGAAGAACACTGGAAATCTTTTGCACTGTTAACACAATCAGAAAACAAAGACAAAACATTGCTCTTTTTATGCTTATTAACAGGATTTTACCCAGTAGGACTTCAAGCTTTTGCAGCTTTATGAAATTAATGTTATGTGAATGGAAAACGTAGTAACCTAATGAATAACAATTAATTAAATAAATACTTCAGTCTATTTGATCAGTTCCATTGTATAGCTACAAATAGTCTAAGCGCTCCATTTCATGCTAATATATTCTGATTAATTTTCTTGTTCCTAAATGAAAAAATAAATTGAAGCTTTTGATACTCCTGAGAATTATAGGTTTCTAGTGTAATGCAACAAAAGACCACACTTGCTACTAGTCTGCATTCTCCTGGGAAATCAACATCAAAAGAAAATGAGGAACTATGGTTCCTCATAGTATGATATGCATATGGTTCCTCCTACATGAAGGAGCTGAGTTCTCACTAGACCATTCTCTCTTCCTAAATAGTTTCTAGTTAGAGTCTATATAACGAGAAAAAATATCACTAGGACATATAGTTGTAATCTAATGACATGTTTGGAGAGTCTGCCATCACTGATGTTTCTAGTTTTCCTTCTAATTCTGGTCTTGTACTGAGTACCTTGTTGACCAAGGAGGATTTATATTATTCCTTTCTAGAATAATACTTGCGAAGAACAAAAGATTAATTCATGTTTATTTTGGGTGTCAACTGTATATTTTTTAATTCTATTCAGTTCTTACACTGAAATGGGAAGAGTTTGGTATGGGAAGGTATTTGGTATGGTAGTGTACCACGACCTACTGGATTTCTAACTGTTATTCATAGTTTGGGCTAGTTGCTTAAAACATATTTTTGCTTAATACACAAGATTTCACTTAACTGGTAACTGCTTATTCTCATAAATTTGTTCCAAACAAATTAAGAAGTTTTCACTTTTTTGCCCTTTTACTGTTCTTTTTGTTTGTTCGTTTTCCTGGTATTTTACTGCATCAGCACATGCAGGTCTGTTGTTGCATCTTTTCCATGAGGATTCTCTCTCCATGCTGAAAAGAAATGAAACAGTTGTTTCCTCTTTTGCAATTGAATTATTGGTGGTATTGTGTACCAGCAGAAACACACCAACTGTTTTGAGGCAATCTGATTAAATTGGTGTGAACTTTGAATGTTTATCAGATCACGATCACTTGACCCTCTTGTGATGCTTCTGGCCTGCTTTTCAACGCTCTTTTCCTCTACAGTGATACATGTCAACATCTGAATCAACAGCATCTTTTCAGTCAAACAGAAATGCACACATATCTGCTGTGTTTTCACCAGAGCACTTTAACATCTTTGTAAGGACACTGTGAATCCTGCACTGTGAAGCTTGCAGAGCTGTTATTTTCATCACAGTTCACAAGATAAATGCAAACCAAATATACAGAGTAGAGCTTTATAATTTTTGCTGCTTTGAAGTTCCACATGAATATCTATAGACACATTTTACTCCGTTGAAAAAAATTTTTACATGTACCTTCTGATATGCTTTGACCATCCTTGTCTGGCTTAAATAAATTTTGAAGTGTGTATTAGGATTTATTTCCTAATAGTAAGACCAACAAGGTAATTACAAAATGTGCATACACCATGTCAGTCAAAGATTAAATTCTTAAATTCCGTTTTTAAATCTACCCTTTTAACCTCTGATCTGATAATATTTAAACTAATGGGAGATGTTTATCAGTCTTTGTGTGATGTAGTCTCACTGGGTTCAGGAGAACTACTTGATTTTACACTTGGTGATGTTTTGACCCTTGAAGAAAAACAGATTCAAGAGAAATCATCATTTCAAAATGATGAAAAAAAAAAAAAAAAGTCATACAAAGCTGATTGTCTTTCCTTAAATCTCCCCATGCAAAGTTTGGTAGAGCACTATTTCTTCTTTTCTCTCTCATGAAAAATTCTAATGATCTTTCAAGTTGCTAACAAAATAACAGCAGTTTAAACTATTCTGATAGAAATCCCAGTCCCAGGAAGGTTGGGTAAGCATATGAACATGAAGAACGGAAAAAGGTTTAGTTGTTACCTTTTGGCATGTTGAAAATAAATTTTGATGCCTTGAATATTGCAGGAATGTTGTATCTACATTTATATCTACTTATGATTTGCATCTACATTTCCTTTTACAACAAATGGGTTAACATTCATTTATCACGAACTTCTGAAGAGAGAAACAAATGACTTTCTATGCCTACTGTTGTTCTATCATCCCACAGAATGCAGCCTGTAAAAGCACAGATGTTATGACTGTCCCATCCCCAAGGACCGAATAACTCTCTATATCTTCTTTTTCCCATTGTCGATTCACAAAAAGACAGCTATATTTTTAGCTTTACCATCCTCCTGCTTTAAAGAAAGAGGATGTGGTTGGCTTTAACTGGATCACTGTTTGTTTGCTCTGTACTTAAACCACATTAATCCCATGCTCTGGGGCTTCCAGTGGCTCTAATAGCTGGGGGGAGGGCAGGAAGATCTGATTGCTACTTTTATGACTGCTACGCCTTCTGTTAGGGCAAGGAGATGTGTCGTAGTTAGAGAGGCTAGGAGGTGTTTAGAGATAGCTAGGAAAAATTTACTTTCTCAGAACATGACAGATATCTTCCTTATACTTTCAAAATTTAAGAGTTGGGATAGGAAGGAAATTTTCCTATAGAGCAGATTGGAGAAACTGAGGATATTTCTTCTGTTAGGAACTCTGCTGGAGTGATCCTAAGAGTTTTTTCTTTTTATTTATCTTTTTTTTTTTATTATTATTATAGCTGGAGAGGGATTTTCTTGTAAAGCAATAAAAAAAAAAAACCCACTTTCTGGTCACTCCTCCCTTCCAGTTGTGCATGGGATAGGACACTTCTCTCCTGCTCTATTTCAGAGGAAAACTGTATTTCTTCCTTTGATTTTTCCTTATAGGTCTTATATTTTTAAATGGGTGTTGAAAAGGAGTTTTTAGACTTTGAAGTATAGGGACATCTACTGTAGAAATTATTTGGAACTTTATAAACTAGCTTTGAAGCACTTTGTTTCAGTCGGGAATGAAAATGGCATCAAAGATATGGGGAGAGAAAGGACCAGTGACAGGCTATGGTTAATTTTTGTATGTCATTGTCTTTAGATATGGGCTTTTTCTGTCTGGTAATTTCTCTCCTAGACAAGACTCATAATTTAGCAAAAACTAATGTGGTCTCCATCTCAATTTGCCTCCTCTGCACAATTTTTGGCCCACTTTGTCTGTGGAGAAATCTAGAAAATATCATCTAGAAAAAATAAGTTATCTTCTGTTCAGATATTTCTGTGCACACATTTTTTGTTCCTTTTTCTTAGATATTCAATTAGATGTTTAAAGATAGTTTAATGACAAGTATAGGAAACAGAAGGGAGAGATGGTTGTGTAGTATCACAATACAATTTTACATTTTCATTATTATTCATTTACTTTACCTGGTCATATTCAAAGAATAGCAAGTGGTTTAAATGAGATAGCATTTCAAGGAAAAGATTTACACTTACGCTTTTCAGAAAGAGAGAAACAAATCTGTAAAATCTGCAAAGCATCACCAATCTGAAGATATGTTTAGCCAAGCACAGAGCATTTAAAAAGTCCATATGTATGCATTGCCATCCCATTCCTCAGCACAGATGTTTTCAGAGAAAAAATACAGAATGACTTAACTGGGAATTCAACTAACCCCTTGACTCTCATCCAAAGTCTTTAGCAGGTGACTTGCTAAGCCTACTGTGGCTTAAATTAGTAGGTTGCAGCTGTAGATATGTGATGGAAGAGCTATATTTGAATGTGATATCAGATCACATTACTCCAGATGTGTTAACTAAAGAAATAAGCAAATCATCAAGAAAGTCAAGCCTGTACTGGTTTGTTGCTGTGCATTCACTGTCTTCTTTTTTAATACAGTATGAAAAAATATTCACATTAAAAGTTTAGTTTACTGACTTTCCCTGCAATTCCCTACTGTGAGATCTGCAAGAATAATTTTGCATTTGTAAGATCAAAAAAGTAAACTATTATGGGGCAGAGACAGTAACTACATTACATCTCCTGAAGTTTATTATTCTGTCATATTAGATAGTAAGATGGATTTGCAGCTCTCTGAACACTAAAGTCTAACTAGCTACTTATAAAAAATTTTTCCAATGAGATACATAACATACATCAACTTCCTTTGTTTTCCTTTATTATAATGCTTAGGTAAGCCTAGAGGTTCTTCAGCAAGGAAAACCATGAGTGGAAAGTACCAGTCAAATTAATGTCTGGATGTAGTAGGACTGGAATTGTTAATGGTCAGTGTAAATTCTGGGCATCATCTCTAAAAAGAATGCAAACTTCCAGAAGCAGTCTACCTGGATAAGGATGGATTAGCATCCTTTTGCACTCTGTGCTTTTTTAGAGACTGACTAAAATCTAACTTCATTTTAAAGTTTCTGAAGTGTACTTGTGCTGGTCAGAATGCACAGAGAGCTGCATGCCTACACAGTTCCCTTCTGTCCCTGATTGTGGAACAAGTAGAAGGTTTGAGAAAGGATCTTCTTTAGGCCGATCTCTGCCTATCTTCGTCTTCTGGTCCAACTAGGACAGAACTAGGATAAAAAATTTGTCTTACTTGAAATAACATTTAGAGAATCCTATTGGTAACACTTCAATGCTTTTAATTAATTTGATTTTTTTTATGAGAATAGCAAGAAAAGAAACAAGACTGAAATAACAAATTAGTCCCATTCTCTACAGCTCAAGCTCTAATCTGTGATTTTAAGGATAAGGATCTAAAGCAATAGTTTCCTGCAACTTACACCTAATTACAACAGTGTGTTCAAACGGGAGGAAATAAAACGTGTTGGCTTTGCCCACAGAATCTCAGCATGAGGTCAAATAAAAGAATGGGAGCTCTGTGATATACAGTGTATTTCAGCAAAGCAAGAAAATAACAGTCATTTTCCAGTTACTGTGCTGTGGAAGAAGGGATGTAACAAGAATTGCTGAAACATTCAGCCAACTGACTTGCTAAGGGCAGACACAGGTTGTTGTGGACTGATTATGATTTCTGAGACTTGTTTGAAGTAGCACAGAAGCAATGCAACAAATTCTAAAGCTGGATTTTAAACAGGATCATTCAATGTGCTTATAAGATGTGGTGGGAAATAGAAGGCATTATAATCCCTCTCTGGAACGACAGTGGTAGGGCAGGAAATTCAAAACACCTTGGATGCATTCAGCCATCTTGATTAAACCTGAAGAAAGTCATCTTTGTAAATTTGTGGTGGCAGACTTTGTGCATCTAACCAGGACAAGAACACCAAAATCTCTCATTACAGTGTGATTCTGGCCCCGTTGCCTTTGAAGTCTTTGGTATAACTCCCGTGGAACGCAGAAGCACAGGATTATGCCCAATACAGAGAGACATTCTGAAGAGAAATGTTTTTGAAAATTGCAGATATTTGAAAGCCTGAGATACACAGGCAAAACAAATGGTCTGTGTGCATGTGATTTGTCTCAGTACATGCAAAGAAGTTTGCATTTGTGTGGAAACCTTTTCTCTCTCTGACAAATTAGGATGGAGAGTATTCTATTTCACAAAAAAAAAAAAAAAAAAAAAAAAAAAAAGATTTTCCAGTCAATTATTAAGGTAGTATTCCTGAAATTCTTCTTTCCTGTTATAATCCAAGAAGTCACTTACAATAGGCCAAGATCTCAGTTATGCCTTAGCTCTTAAGCCCTTGTTCTCTCCTGTACTTTTAGTCCAGTATCTTTACAATGGCTCTCTGCACCTTTCCAGAACTGACAGTATACATATAAATCTCATCTTATCTAGAAGAAGAAAGTTGTAGAAAACCATTCGTTTTCTACTTAACATTACATCTGTGTCAACACAAAGCATAATTAATGAGTTGATGATGAATTCATTGGCTACAGATTCTTATTTAAGGAACTTCAAAGAATGGAATATAGAGTAAATAAAAGGTAAAGAATTAGGTTACAGAATGAATGAATTTTTTTTGAGGTGAGTTTGAACACATTATAATTGTAACAAAACACATCTAGGATGTTCACACCTCTTAATAGTTACCCCTTATAATATAATATAGATAATATAGATTATAATATAATCTATTACAAATACTTTCACAAATAGCAATTTTGACTTTTTTTTTGTCATAGAAGAAGAAACGTAAGGAAAAAGTAATGAAAGACATGGTACACATTGTA
>JAOWBP010052758.1:0-12377 GCA_028571105.1 Tragopan temminckii
TAGTTGGTTGGTTAGTTGACCATTGATGATGATGATGATTGAAGCAGTGATTGACCATTCACTCACCGATCACATACAGCTGCAGCAATCACTTATATACTTGACAAACGGTGCACGCACGCACAAAATATATATTTTTTTCCCTTTTTTTAGTTTATTATATATAAGAAATCAATTATGTTTGGATATATTGATTTTTGGTTATTACCACGATCAAGAAGAAAAAACCAGTGATCAACAAGCACATCATCATTCATTCAATTCGATGTGGACAACAACAACTGTTTCCGTTGTGCTTGTATGGCACAACAACAACAACAAAACTTTCTTTTTGGTTTCGGTTATTTTTTTGAGACTTCGGTCAATGGTCAGTTTGAATGGTCAGTTTTGTTGTTGTTGTTGCTGATATTAGTCTAAAAATATATAAGTTTTGTAGATCCAGGTGCAGCAGCATAAAATCAAGAAACAAACGATAGATAGATTTATATAGAAAGACACATGCACAATCTAAAAAAGACAATTATAACAACCAGTTACACCATTTTATAGTTTCCGGAGATAAGCTTCACTGCAAAACATTTTTAAAGTTATTCTTGTTTTTTCTGGAGAAATCATTCAACACTTTGATAATCGAACAAACAAGAAAAAAATCTAGTGTTCATGTTAATTATTTTTTAATTGGTTTTATGCTAAATAAAATCATTTTTTTAAAAAAAGGTGCTAATCTAAAATAACTATCGAGATCTTTTGACGGCAAATTATGTAACTAATGTGAATTTCTACACGCTATTATTGTTGTTTTTGGAAATAAATTGAAGACTGTTCGGTTAAGTGAAAGTAGAACAACAACAACAACATCTTAACAAAAAAGCTTCGTTTTTTCCAAAAAAGAAGAAGAAAAACTCTGTCTCGACTAATGACGAGTAACGAACAATAATACACCTTTGCCAATTTGTTTCTCACAATAAAAAACAAGTAGAAAAAAATCTATTTTCTAAAGAATTTCTTCAACCGTTGTAAATCATTTTACCAGAAAATTTTCTTTCAAAGATGCAAGCCTTTTTGACAAGTTTTTTTCGGTGTGCATGCTTCACACAAAAACTTGTAGGCTTTTAAATTATCAAAAAACAAAAACAAAATGAATAAACCAGATCATGTCAGATTGGTAAATGTCAGAATTAAAATACAACCTGAAAAAAACAGGGACAGGATTGAATCTAAAATTAAAATTTTTTTGCTACAATTTTTTAACGAAAGTAAAATTTAGTAACATCGCTACATAAAAAAAGAAACGTTTGGCTACATAACAAGAAAAATGGACACAATAACTTGTGTAACAATATATTTTTTCTTAGGTAAATCAATTGAAGAGCATAAGTGATTGGTTTGTTGCCTCTGTCTCTTTGTCTGTGTGTGTGTTTTTGGATAATCGCCAACCGAGAGAAAAGAAACGGGCAAGCCTAAAAAACAAGAAGAATAATGCCTTGTTTGTTTTCTGGACAAAAAACAAAGACAAATCATTTATCATTCAGTTATTCAACCAGCTAGTCAACCAATCATTTTTTTAAAGACTTTGATAAAAAAAATATATAAAAGCCATATAAGAGAGAGAGATGATACACAGGACGGACCATTAAATTCAAAGCTTGAAAGAACATCAAAGATCAGTTAGTCTTCGTTGTCGTATTACGGCACCAAGCAAATGAACAAAAAAAACCAAATCAAATAATCGACAGGTTATGGGACATTTTGTTATATTACTACAAGACATCAAGCCAAGCACACACACACTTGAATACACAGCAAACTACATTATAAAAAAACAAAAGACAAAACAATAAGAAAAAGAAGAAAATGAAATTAAAAGTAAAAATAGAAAATCAATCACCATACGAAAAAACACACTCCTAGTAAAAAAATAATCCAAATGTGTATAGATTTGCCCCATAAAACGCTCTCTCTCATTCAAGAGTACTTTACTAGGACAGCACTTGTTAAACTCAAATAATAATAAATTGGTCCATTTGATTAAGAATAACAAGCTTTTAATCAAAAAAATCCAGATCTTGATAGATAATTTTAAAATAAAATCATTCAAAGTAAACTTCACTGCAAAGCATTTTGCGCATTCAAAAACAAGTGTCATTTAAAATATTTTAAACAAGCCTAAATTTAGATACACACATGATGAACCTGATTTTACCTAAATTTTTTTTAAAATAACAAATGAATAAAATTAAAATAATTAATTATAATATGAAAAAAATGAATTGGCTGGAAATTTAGTTGATGACACAAGCAACATTTCTGGCACAACACCACCCGCACACACACAATTTTTTTGATTGAAATAATTTATTAAATAACAACTACATAATAATAATGATGATGACACATACAAGTGGACAATCAGCAAAAAACAAAAAACCCAATGAACTAAATTAACTGACAACCCGTATATCAACTTGATTTTGATCTAGATTTTTTTGTTGTTTTAAATGAAAAACAAACATTATAAAAAAATATTTAAATAATCGAGAATGAAAGTCTGTCAGACTGGTCAGTAAATTAGCAGAAAAAAAACTGGGAGATGGTCAGCGATGGTCAGTAATGGTCAGAAATCTAGATTTATTTACATTTTTTTAACAATATGTATAAAAGCAATTATTTAAAAAAAATTTGAATACAATAAAATTATAATAAAAAATTAGCATCTTTTAATCATCTGGCTGGCTGGTGACTGGTCATTTGTTTTCATAATATAAAAACAACTCTCATTTTTTGTTAGTTAATGGTTGGTAACCAAGGGAACTTTTTAATTCTATCTTGCTCACTAAGGATATTTAACAATAATGAAATTATTATGAAAATTATGTTGATGATAAGAAAAAAATGAAGATGGCCAGGTAAATATGGTATGGTTTTTCATTATAAAATATGTAGGCCAACAAACAAAATGGAACAACCAAAAACCAAGCAACCAACAAAATAAAACACAACTTACCTGGCTGAATGATGTGTTCAATGATGGGCAATTTAATATGTTATATGGGCAAATTCACTTATAAAAAAAACACGGATAGTGATGGTGGTGTTGTATAAATTTTAAATGATGAATCCACCTGGCAGCTTCATTTCATAAAAATAATGAAATTTTATATGATAGAGCACTATATGAACATCATTAATTTAAAATGATATGAAATGATATGCTTTGCTTATTCGCGATTGAACTTGTTTTTTTCTACTTCATTTGGTACCCCAAGTTTGTGTGTTTGCTTCAAAATAAAACTTTTTAAAAAAATTATTTTAAATTTTCGTTTTTTTTCGTTGAAGATTTCAAATCCCTCTAAATGACATTATTTTTAAAGTTTGAGGTTAAAGTTTAAGAGCAACACTTTAGTTCCCACACACACAAACAACAACAAAAGATGACAGATCTATGCCAATGAAAAAAAATTCTATCTACATGTCAAGCATTGTGCAATGGTTTTGCAACCACCACAAAAATGATTATTTGGCAAAAAATCTAGATCGAAAAAAATACTAAACCCTTTTAAGCTTTATATTAAAAAAATGATCCAGAATGTCGTTTTGTATAAACTTCGAGAATGTCAATTAGAATTTTGTATTTAATCCATCAAACACATATATATCCATATAAGATTTAAAACGAAAAACCAGATTTTCATTGCCCTGGGAAAAGACAAATAAACCAACGAAACGAAACAATAATCAACTGTTGTTTGGTAAAGTAATTATATCCACAGACAAAACGATGATGATGAAGAAAAAAAACAGAATGATAAATCTCCTTTTTTTGGTAAGTAGTCGAGAGCATTTTGATCAAAGAAGAAGAAAACATCATGAAACAACATCATTTAGAGATGGATTATAATTAAGTGTACACAATCACATCATCATAGATTTATTATGTCAATTATTATCATTTTATTTCTATCTATAAACGCTTATAAAATAAATTTAGATAAATGATATTACTAGATAAGCAAACAAGAAGGAACAAACAAACAACAAAAATAAGATCAAAAATTTGTTTTGCTGTTGAAATGAAAAGCAGCATTCTGCTTGTCTGTCTGTGCGTTAAATTTTACCAGTTTTTACCTGTGAAAACAATAATAATGCTGGACACTGTGTCCAGTGTACCTCTATAAATAGTTGCACTGTAAATTTATATTTATAATTCGGTAATATATGGACTTAGTAAAACACACACACAACCACAAGCAACAACAGCATATAATCAACCATAGAAAATATATTATTTTTCTATATAGAAAAATAATATCTTAGTTTGAATTCGAAACACAAACATCATATTTGGAAAGTTTTCTTTATTCATTCACACAATTGATTACTATGTGCTCACTATAATCAGGTAGGGATGGAAGGGGAGAGTGAGGAAAAAACCCATCATGCAAAGTGTACCAAAGAACAACGAAAACCAAGTTAACTTTTAAACTCCTTTTCCAAAACAAAAAACGGAAGTTTTTGTGTGTGTGCGCGCGGTTTTTCTTTCTAAAAATCAAACAAGAAAAAAGTTGCGAGTTATTTTTCGAGGAAAAAAATTATACATCCCAAAAGGAAGAAGAAACTTTTCTTTTTACGTTACGAAATGACCTGGCGGAAATTATTGGCCAATACGGTTCATTACAGTTATTCTCTCAAACCATGTTATAAAAAGCAACACTAGTTTTTTTACGATTGTTTCTATTGCTGGTGAATGAGCAAGCTCACTGAATCACAAACATAAATCAAACTATGCCATCGAATATTTACATACAGGACACACACACAGCACAATTCAAAAACATATCCTAAAAATATATGAAAATAATTACCATTTTTTTTATTTGATTAAATGACCTAATTATTGTTCAGGTGGAGATGATATTTCGTAAATTCAATTCAATTAATATTGAGTTTATGGGCACAAAATAAATAAAAAAAAGGGTTATAATCCGAGTTATTGTGGATTTAATTTTTTGTATTTGTTCAACATATAATCTTTTCAACATTGTATTTTATTATTTTTCATTCAATTCGGATTCAATCGATCAATCGATTATAAAAAAATATAATGGGAAAAACTATCGATAAATTAAAGATTATAATCGATTTTACACAACAACAATCGATATATCGAATTGTGTTTTTCGAAGTTTTTATTCAACCATTCTGTTATTTAGAAAAAAGCGCATTTCCTGGGAACTTTGTTTTTCTTGTGTCAATTTCGGTCAAAAAAATTTTTTGAACAGAAAGTTAAATTTCAGGAACTGAAACATAAGTTGAATTGAGTTTCAGTACGCTAGTGTGCGTTTGTTTCCCATTGTGGTTTTAATCATAATTATCCAAAAATCCGATTTATATTGTGTTGTTCAAGCTTGTGTGTGTGAATACAAACGACTATCACATTTCATTTTTTCCAACTGTCATTTTCTCAGAAAATTTTCTTGTTATTTTTTTGAGTATGTGTTTTATATCTTTTGGGTTTGTTTCTTCATAGGTTTTAGATATCTAATTATTATATTATTATGATGATGATGATATTTTGGAGCGGCCATAAAGAGAATTTTTTTTCATTGAATCATTATCATTTGAGCGAACCTTATTATTTTTTGTTCAGCTAAATTTATATCATATCATCATCATCATCATCATCATTGACAAACAAGGCAAACAAGCATGATACCCAAAAAGACATGTCAAGAGAAAAAAAGAGCGCGTTTGTGTCAAGCACGGTTGCGCCAGGGATTGTGCCTTTTCACATATCAAAACATACACAAGTATAAACAACACCAGGCAAAGGTGTGTATGTGTTACACATTTAGATTTTTTATATTTTTTTCGTTCGTTCCTTCGCGTTCGTTTAGCTATTTTCGGGCCATGCGTGAGTGGTGTATTTATAAAAGAAGAAGCAGGGGGATGAAATTGAAATTTTTGGAAGAGAAAGCGAAAGTCATGCAAACAAGCCAAGCCAAACTATGTAGAAACAAACATACAAACAAACGAAAACAAGCAACCTGCAGTCACCTGTTACCTGGTTGCTTGATTGGTTCTACTTGGTGCTTAGCATATTATGTTTAGAAAAAAAATCTATTTCACTTTATATCTCTAGCTTTAGGATTGTTGGTGTCAAATTTAAACGACAACTTACAAACAAACAGACAAAACTTGTGTTTTCAAACAGACACACACACAGGCAGACAACACACACACAAACACACCTGTGTTTCACCTGTACATAGTCGGTTTTTTTCACTTTTTTGGTTCACACACACATACACCGTTATTATAAAACCATTATAATAATTTCTTCTTCTTCGTTGTTGGTTGACAAACCATTTAAAAATTTATATCATGCAAAAAAATTAGAAGAAAACACAAGGAGACACCAAAAGAAACGGAAGTAAATTAATAAATAATTATGTCTAATATAAAAAATCCAATTGGTCATTCTAATGTTGTTTGTCGCATGACCGGCGGGCTAATGATTGAGTTATTTAGTTTTCTACTTTTTTTAAAAAAATATGTTTTCGGTTAATTTAGAAGGAACCATTTTTTTTTCTCTAAACGCCGACACAACAAGGAAAAAAATATCAAAATAATAAAAACCAAAATATTTAAAAAAAAAATAATATCACGTCCTCCTCCTCCTCTGATCTAAGTATGGAAACTTTCTTTTTTAGATGAAATTCAAAGAAAAAATTTTTATTATTCAACAACAAGTACAAGTACATCTTTAACGAAAAAAAAGTTAAATTGGTTACGTAATAAATAAAAAACACATCTAACACAACGGAAGAAGATTGGAAACATTTTTCAACAAAAGCTTTAGTTCTCAAAGAATGGAACATCTTCATAATGGCTAGCTTACTACTTCTTTTTTCTTCAAACCAAAATTAGCCACAGACAGACAGCATAACAAAAAAAAATACCATGAATTGTCCTAAAAGATTTGAGAAACAATGTCTGAAGCAAGCTGATAGAGTGGACAATGTCCAGTGTTGTAGGCGCTAATATTATTTTTTTTCTATATGAGATATAACGGTTTTTTTTGCTGTTTGTGCTGTCGATTATTCGTCTGTCGGCTTGTTGTTTTGGTTTTGTGGTGTTGACGACCAGGTTGTTGTTATTTTTTTTTGTTGTATGGTGGTGGCAAAAAAAGCATAATCAGATTTCCCTATTCACTCTTTCAATCTTCATTTTCTTATTTCGCTTTCAACCCGTTTCTTATTTTTTTTACACACACACACAGAGTCTCAAGTGTTCAGAGAAAAAAACACAAGTCAAGACAATTTCTATATATAAGCGCGTCCAAGTATTATCGTCATCATCGTCATTATTATCATTTATATTTAAGGAGTTAATCAATATACAACAAGCAACAAGATAAAATATAAAAAAATATATAAAAAAAAGATAAAGCAGACTTACCAGTTGCTCTTTCTTGGCTGCGTTTTCCCAGCTGTGTTGACTTTCGGTCGTCGGTCGGTTAGTTGGTTGGTTCGGTTCAATTCACTTTCATTGAAAATGATGATGTTTTTTTTCTTGGATGATGATTTGATAACTGTGAACTCAACAACATCAACCACAAAAAAAATACTTTGATCTCGGATTACCATGTTGGTTACTTTTAAATGGTCACAAAATGGATGCAACACACACACGCTGACAGGGGGAAAGAGAGATTGATTCAATTCCATTAACTTTGAACACTTTGTGATGATGATGATGTCTCATTTTATCATCTTATAACAAATATTTATATTATGGGAATTTATGGTAACCTTAAATAGATGGTGCATTGATAATTTCAGCTGGTTTTTTTTGTGTATGTGTGTTCGATCATCAGGACATCAGGGGGCTAGATGTCTTCTGATGTTTTGGAACGATGAGATCATGTTTTTGGACAAAATACACACACACATAACTTCGATCATCTGTAAGTTGATGCGTTTTGTGTGTGTGTGAAGACACATTCAAGTTGGTAAATCAAATCCAAATGCATTAGTCTCAAGCAAGCACATTGAAGAACACACACACTGGTTGCCATAAACAGTCATTGGTAAGTCATTTAAAAACTCTGTTAAAGGTTACCGACCTGTGCATGTGTGATTTCAATTTGGCCATTAGGTTTTATCTTTAGCTCATTTGTTGTTGTTGTCATTTTGTTAGTCAATTACTACAATCACACAACAAACACAGTCAATTTCATGTTAACAATTCAACCAAAAATAATCTCGTATTTAAATTCATAATCATGTTAATGCATTCATTTAAAAAAACACGCACAATTATTTCAATTTAACACGTGCAAATTTAATTCAGAAAAAAATTAAATGACTGATTTTATAATCAAAGAAGGAAGAAATTTTGAAACTAAATCCAGTCACAAACAACACACAATCACAAATTAAATGAAAATGACCAGAAGTATAATCTCGAATTGATTCGTTTACACTAATGATCATTGGCCCATTATAATAAGCATTTACTATTTGGCTATTAACTTAATGGACTGTTGTTGTTGAACATTTGCATCATTTTAGGCAAAATGATTGAATAATTGATTGCTTTATACATTTGGTTAATTGGTTCAACACACACACACAGAAAAACATCAAATCAAAGTTTCTTAAAGCCATAAGCTTTATTATTTAAATTTAGAAAAAAAACTGAAACAAAATTATTATTTTACAGAAAAAAATTTCCTAAAAATAGCATTGAAAAACCAAAAACCTAAAAGGGTTTCTTTCATTTTCTTAATGGCCATAATGCCCACAAAACAAAAAAGAGGGAAATGCATTTTTGAATCACTTTTTTTCAAAGACTTGTTAACACGAAATGATCCAGCTTATTATGATTTTTTGTCAAATAATTTGATTTTTGTTGAAAATGAACCACAAATGTGTAAAAAAAATCATTGAGCCAAAACTATGAAAATTTATTGAACCAATATAGTAAATTATAATGGTGCTAATTATTACTTTTTTTCTGGTTATCTTATTTTCTGGTTTAATTATTATTAATTATTATATTCAAATCATAATTATCACCATAGAAATTTAGATATTGTGACTTCCTTTTGTGTGTGTGTGTGTGTGTGCAAAAACAACATTATAATAACGATATATAATGATTAATGAACATACCAGAAAAATGCAACCTGTTGAATCACACATTGATGATGATCCGGATACGGTCTAGTTAACCATTTCAATAAATAATCACCACATACAGAGAGAAATAAAGTCGTTTTGAATCTCGTTTTAAAATTACCATTTCCTAAATTGTGGCATCAACACACACAACAACAACGGTGGCAATTGTCATCAGCACCTCAATTTCAATGAGATCAAGGCCATCTTTTGTATAAGAAAAAAATTGGTCTAAACAACTTTCGAAAACATATAGGAAAATAAACCTAGTTTTCTTTAAAAAAACAGCTATAAATGGAACACAGATAAGTTGTTATCATAGTTGGTTGTTGTTTTGTGTAATAGCTCTGTTATTATTATGTAATCCTTCTCTTCCACCAAAATTTTCTAATAATAATAATCAATAATTATAATTATTAACTCATTGATTTATTATGATTGTTTGTCTTATGGTGGCGTGTCTATAATCTTTCAACAACAGCACGAACACTTTCGATCAAATAAAAATGATCGTTCCAAATCGAAGAAAACAAAAATAATATTTACCCGAGCATCGAAAAAATGATGATTTGATGAGTGATGATCGGCCCATATTTCCTAAAAAAGCTGCTTTTAGAAAAAAAATAAAGGAAATTGCTATAACTCATTTATTATTATGATTATCGTTCAAGTTAAACCAAGTTTCAACAAGCTATTTTGTATTTCAAAAATATTAAACAAACATCTGCTGCCAATGTTTTCTAATAACCAAATGATTTTTTTCTCCATAAAAGCTTATGGACACACGGCCATAAAGATTGGAAATTAATTTGTTTTACAAATGGATTCCAGAATTGAGCCGGAAACAAGCAACTTTGTCCAAACTCCAACGAAGGTTAATTAGTGTCCAAAAAACATATCTTTTTGGTCATTATAAAAAAAATTATAATTAGATAATGTTTCTAGATTACCAAAAGAAACATTTTTTAAAAAATAATGTGTAATTTTAGCAAAATTAATTTAAAGGTGAAAGGGTTAAGCTAGATGACAAACATAATAATTTTTTGTTCAGAAGTCTATTATTACTTTACAAAAAAAAACAATTTCATGGCAACATAGAAATTATTTATGTGTTGTCTTCATTAAATGGTCAATAAATTTTCTATAAAAAAAATTTGATCAATCAGAACATTAAAACAAAACATCATATGGTTAGTTAGTTAGTTAATCCTTTATGCCCTTATCATCATCATCAACCAAAAAAAAACTCGTAAGTTTTTCCATTGTAATTTTACCAAAAATATCAATTGTCAATTTTTTTTTAAAAATCCAATTGAAGAAAATAACAAGACCAAGAAGAAAAGAGTTATTGAAAGCATTTAATAATAATGATCATTTTTTGATAAATTCAGCTCAAAAAAAATGTTTTCAAGAAAAAAAAATCATTTCTTGTAAACTTATTTTCGCCACCGTTTTTTTCTTGGACACTTAAAATAATTTTTTTTCTCGCGTAAATTACTGAAGAGAAAAGGTTTGCTTGTTCTTCTTTTTTTTACGAACACAACAGCTCATAGTTCCAAAAAACTTGCCGTTTTATATAAAAAAAAATATATATTTTGTTCAGGTCATTTACTAAAAATACCTGTTGCTTAGATGTTTATAAAAATTTTTTTCAAAAGTAATTTTCTGTAAAATTGTTATAAACACACACACATACACAGCTCACAGCTCCAAACAACAATAACAGATTGATTTTTATAAAGAATTCATTTTAAAATAAGAAATATCATTCATTTATTTATTACAAAAAATTGTTTGGGCAGTTCATGACAAACATCCTACTAACAAACAACAAACCTAACCCTTTTTTCACTTTTTTTGTTCCAACGATTCTAAAATTACATACCAATTAAAACAATTCAAACAAGATCTTGATTCAAAAGTTTAAAACAAAAGATACAATTGGATACAAACAACAATCTACAAAAAACAATTTAACCATGTTTGGTTATTATTAAAAATAATTGTAACAATATTAATATAACTTACCTATGATCGTGGCCAAATGTGTGGTCTTCAATGATATTTCTTTGACAATGATTGAAAACACCATAAATAGATCCAAAAAAAACTTGCCATGAACTCAAAGGGTTCTTTTCTTGTTTGTACTTGGCAATGAGCACGATTATGAAAAATTGGACTCAAAATAGCACTTGAAGATTGTTGTTATTAAAAAAATATATCACAGGAGGAACAAGTGACCGAATTTGGATTAAAGAACCAAATAGATTCATTGATTAAAATCTGGTCAAACATGATCATTTGAATTAAGCCCGCACAACAACAGAAATTATCATTCATTTAGCAAGCCAGCATGCTGTTTTTTCCTGTAATCCATCTTGGTAGAAACATTATGACATATTACAGCACTGAGATATTTTTATGATTTATTAGAATTATAAACAAAACAGATCTGGATGTTTTTTTTTGTAGGCTAATTATGTTCGTCGTTGATCCTGAAAAAACAAAAAAACAAAAGCAAACATTGATTTAGCTAAAACCGAAACAGAGAAATCATTATTCTTATCACAAAAATCTTTTTTTTCTGTTCAGAAACTTTATCTTTATAACTTTAGGCATCGATATATTTGATGACTAAATAAACTACTAATCTTAATAATAATAATGCTTGATCATGATGAAAGATAATCATCAACCAAAACTATAGGAACAAACGAAAAGATATTTGTGAATTCTCTCAAGATTCCTGATCTCAATCACGAGTTTTAGTGTCTGAATATATGATTATTACCTACACTACTATAGAAAAGAAATATATCTTTAAATTACTATTATTTATTTATAAATCTATTTTTTAGTGTATATTTTTTTTGGATGCTCTGTGGATCATCACCATCTTCATCATTATCATCAATTTTTTTTAAAGATAGTTACAAACCTTTAATTTAATACCTCGCCTTTCTAGAAACGATCTTGTTTTATCACAATGCTCCAAAATGTTTATCATTTTTTCTTGTATAATTTTAATATTATTTTCTTCAAATATTGTTGATGTATCTATTTTTTCATGTTTAGAATTTGTAGTCTTCATGTTATTAATTTGTTTCAATATTTTCAACATGTCCAATGTTGATTGACGTACGTTCATACGAAATTCGGTCAACTCTTCTACAATGGTCAAATGGTGTGTATGTT
>JAOWBP010052759.1:0-12375 GCA_028571105.1 Tragopan temminckii
AGGCAGAGCACATTCAAAACAGTACCCTATTATACTGAATCACAGTTTAGTTAAAAAAAAAAAAAAAACAAAAAAAAACAAAACCACAAATTATCCAGTTCTAATTTATCACATATTCTAGAATTTGTGTCATTCTTTATTGAGTAGTAATTGTTAGGTTATATGTTACATGGGTAGCCTAAACAATTGAATTACCATTTCAGAGCATCTTTTCAAACATTTCTAAATCAATAAAGTAGTAAAAAATATATAGTTTTAAAGAAGAGTGTATTTAAATGTATATTTGTTTCTGTTTTGTTTTATTTTTGTTAAACATATGAATATTAATTATTAAACATTTCAATATATGTTAGTCTAAGTGATTCCAGCTCTTTGACAATGTTTGATAAAGATTTTCCTACTTTCCCCTATAAGTCTTTTTATGTTTTGATTCACTTTTTCTTATCAAAATTTAGAAGGAATTATGTGATAAAATTGTGTAGAATAATATTGATTCCAAAAATGACTGAAGATGCAAACAAAAAATTTTAGTTTAGGAGAGGCAGAAATGTGAAATGCCAAAGAATAAATCACTTTTTCCATCAAAGTCCAACAAAAAGGGCAGTTAAACAATGTTTTTTAATTCTATTTATTATCCTTTCTGTTAAGAGAAGGCAACATATCCGTTTCTGAGGAATTTTGTCAGTGACATCTGAAATACTAATTTATCTAAAAATGCCTCATAACTTTCTTGGAAACTACACAGATATTTCTTTCAGAATATTTTCTTGCTTAAAAAGAAAAAAAAAAAAAAAAGTAATCAATTATATTTTCCTTTTCTTCTGTGTTTGGACCAGTATACATCTTTATTGAACAAATTCTAGCATAAGACTTACACTCCTTACCAAAAAAAGTTCCACCTGACGACCATACAGATCTTCGGTCTCAAGTTTACCTTACCTCTTTGTAATAAAAATGTGTTAATTTTAACTGCATATAGTTGTAATTGGATTTTCTAATTATTTAACTAAGCCAGAAAAGAATAGTAAAATCAAGGTTTGCCTGCCATATTAAATTTCAGAACTCACCTGAATTTCTAGATTAGCCATGGCTATTTTCAAGTTTTTAATGATCTATACTTTATTTTGTAGAGTTGGTCATCCTTGAGGTCCAATTTTTTCCAAACTCTGTATTTGTACTACATGGCACCCTTCTATGTCTTTGCCTATTGGACAGGCATAGACATAACAAGGTCTTTCTTCAACAGATCATGTTCTCTTTTTCTTCTTTTAAATAAACAGAACACTAATAGCAAAGAAGCTCTCCTCTTTTTTCATTAAACAGTTCTCAAAATCTCAAGTTTGGTCTTAATGACAGAATTGCTGAAGGAATAATAAAGAAACTGTGGTCACAAACACATCCTCCAGCAGAACTCACTTTACTTCATCACAGTATGTGTAGTAAACATACCATGTAGTAAAATGATGTACCCCAGAAGTCCAGTGTCAGAATAGATTTGGATCCAGTACAAAATGGCTTATGCTACAAAATCATTTGAGCTGTACAGGAAGGACAGTGTTACTGTGATCGATGATTGACTTTCTACCCTGAACTGCTTTATATGTTTGTGACAAGCATTTTGAAGGCCAGTGCCTCATTGCTGAATCTCTGGCCTTTCAAATGTCACGGGGGGAGCATAGGAGCTTTATTTGGCCTTACTAACCAGATATATTTAGCAGGCTGCAGCAACAACAAAGTTTACATTCAATATATGTGTAAAAACACAAGTCAATATTTAAACTACATGTTTTATTAACTAGCTTCTACTTCCCTCTATTGTTTAATCAATTACAAATGCTTTTCAACTCATCACAATACAGTCCTGGATCCAGGGAGTTTTACAATACTTTCAGACACCGTAATGAAGAACCCTATCCTTGGCTTCTTTTTCTTTCTCTCTTTCTTGTACTTTTGTATTCCTGTAAAATGTTAATGTGATAATTTCACCAAGACCACTTCCTAATCAGTAAAGAGTATCCAGAGACGGAGCTGCAGAGTTTGTCTGGTCTAAACAGTTTGCATAGCCTGAACTACACAGTCACACTGGGACTTTGCAGTGTTGGGTTTGTTGGTTTATTTTGGCTCTGAGTTGATCATCACTGAATTCTGCCTTCTTATGTTTTATGGTGGTGGGTTTTTGAATAAGACTCACTGTGGTCCCACTGGAATTTTATTTCCTTACAGTCAAAGAAAAACTTCTGGCTTAAATAGGTGAGCTGTTACTGGCAGAGTGATTCAGAAAGAGCTTTATATCCCTCAGGTCCTACAAATAAGAGTTGTTTTTTTAATCCTCTTTACTGTGTAGGAGGCCATGTCATTCTGCCTGTTTTGTTTCAGGTGTAGACGGGATGCTCTAGCCCTTTCTATGAATAAGGAATACGAGAAGAGGGAAAGGTGGCTGGATTAGATTTGGGTTGAGTAAATGTTGATCTTTCCTCCCTTGCTCTTGACAAGTCTTCACCTCACAGAAACATTTTTATTAAATTTTAATCAAAATCACAAAAAAGGTTGTTGATTGTAGGAAATGTCTAACCCTGCTCTAGGTTTCTTTACTAGGCCACTTTTGCAGGCTTTAATAACACTGCCACAATGACATTGAGTTTAATGTTTTATAGCCTAGATGCCTTAGGAATTGTCATAAAATCTGAAAAAACTGAAAAACTCTGGCTACAGAAATGTGGTAGAGCCCAGGATTTTGCAAGAAGCTGAACAGTAATTTGTGTTCAGAAAGTTCCCTCTGCGTTCCTGATGCCAGTCTTCTGTGAGATTACAGTTTTGGTGCTGGAAGAGGGAGGATCTTGTGCTGAGACCCAGTTTGAGTGTCTGTCAAGTATGTGTCTAGGGGAGTGTAAGCTTATATCTCATCCATGAGATCTTTGATCACAAATAGATGGCCTGCCTCTTTTTGGGAGTCATACACGATCAAAGAGATCCTTTATTTAGAGATGCAAATGCTGCTGTCAAACCCATAAAATACATACAAATGACAATTTTTTACAGATCTCTATTGTACTTCAAAAGAGTGCTTTTTATTTAAGAGGTCATGACCATTTTGATATCAGATACAGTTATTTGTGAGCGGAAGGTTCAGCAACCTTTTATTCTTCTGACTTAAACATCATATGAATATGGGTATTAAAGAAAAGCTGATTTTCTCAGATTGAGGAAATGAATTTTTTAACAGATGTTAAAAACCTAATAAGTTCACCTTTCTTAGCACCCAGTCAGAATACCAGATTTTTATATTACCATAAAAATTTACCAGATTTCTGAAAGCATGTGATGTCCTGAAAAGAAAAATCATAAGAAACTTGGATCAGATGTCTATTATTTGAAAACCTTTACAATCCACTAAGGAGTGCTTTTGGCAGGGAAGTAGGAAATGACTTGGAAAGCATTAATAAACTTTCAAGATACTTGAAAACACACGCACTTGATCTTTAAGTGAACTCTAGATTACTTCCATTTTTTGAAATCATAAGTAGTGCTTAGAAAGATAGTTTATCTAAGTAAAAAAAATAAAAATAAAAAAAAATAAAAGAGAAAGAGGAAAGAAAGTTTAGTTTGGACAAAAGCTAGAAAAGACAGAAGCAGTACTTGGAAATTAATATTTTTTGGCACTGACTTTGATACTATCAAACTTACACACACACACACACACACAAAATCATTAATTTCATTTGATTTCTCCTATGTTACTGAAGTTCATTTTATAATGAATTTATAACAAAACATCATTAGTCTGGCACAACAGCACAAGAAAGGTATGCAAAATAGTTGATAACAAGAGAAGGAGGGTACATAAACTTTGGGGATCAAAGACCTGATTCCAGAACAGCAGTTTCTTCCACAGCCTTGATAGGTACAGATTTGTTCATGTATTAAACCAGAGCAACTTTGCTCCTTCGTAAAAATGTGAAGTGGTTCAAATTCAGTACAATGCTATGTAGAGCCAGGAAATCCCAGTGAAAATGCTGGCCTCTACAAAGCACTGCTTCTTAAAAAGGCAGCAAACCCTGGAGGTTAGCCAGGGACTTTTAAAAAACAGGCATTTCCAAAGCATTTTTACTTCTTTTTGCAAAAGGCCTGAAGATGTTTTTTCAACACGCACACACACACAAAGAAACAAATAAATAAAGAACTAAACTCCTCACTTAACATAAAATTGTTGAGACTGCTGGTTTTCCTTAAATCTTTTTCTGGGGATTGCAAAGCATGTTTAATGTGAACTCGAGCACCTTAATTGAAAGGTGTCTATGAGTGTAGCGAAGCCTTAATAATGTTATGTTTTATCCAGAATGTTAATTAAGTGTTTTCCTAGATGCGTATTAACAAGAAATAAAAGCAAAACAAAGAGTTTTAAAGAGCGGGTCTATAAATCTCCTACCTTTCAACTTTTCTTCCTGTGATCTCTATCAGTTCTTCAGTCACATTAGAATTTTATAGGATTAAAAAGACTTATGCTTGTAGTTAAAAACAAAAATCATTTCTGGAAAAACATCTTTCTGGCTGACTATACATATCAATAATAAACAAAAATTATATCAGGGCAGTAGTTTTCTTTTACTATGTCTCTAACATAATGCAAATAAGATTACTCTGTGAAAGTGTCAAAGAAGCAGTCAAAGCATATTTAAATAGAAAAACTCTGTAGTGACGTTCTTAGGTACAAGCCCTAAAAAGGTTAAAACTAACCACTTTTCTGTGCATGCTAGGCAATAGATATCAACCTGCCTTTATAATTAGATGCGTATGACTACTTTCTCCCTGTATGCTTTTAGGTAAAGTCAGAAACGTTGCTAATGGATTTGAAAAAGCTTTTTGCAAAATACTGTATCAGACTGTGTAGATTGGAGAAGCTCTTCTGTTTCAAATAAGTTGAGAATTCTGTGTATTGAAAGTAATAATATGCTTTTCTAGTAATTACCAATATTTGCAACAAGAAAAAGAAGAAGAAAAGCTGGATGTAAAAGACTTTGGAGATGAAAAATGGTGGTAACCATTAAGTCATAATCTAGAATCTATTTCTCATTGCAGTGTGGCAAAGGGGAGTCAGAGCAAATACTGAATATTGGCCCTTCAAATTCAGTTTATCAAAGCTGAGAAGCTTGCAATCACTAGGGGGATCTTTTAGTTAGAATGTTTGATTTAAATTACATCTTCCTTGCTAAAGTTTTGAAATTTTGATGTTAAACAGATACAGACATAAGAAAGAAAGTTTTAACCCCAAACCAAAATTATTAAACAAAACATCCTATATCGGAAAACATAACTATGGAGTGCAAAGCAAAGAGCTTTGTGTTTGTTCTCTGTGCTTCTTTATAACATTTAAACTATAGAATTCTCAAGCACTAGTGAGGTGTGGAACTACAACCCTAATCATTGCCTTATTTTGCATATTTAGCACCACTGAAATAAAACGAGGAGTGGACTCCTAACAAACAAGGCAGACAGTGCCTGGTATCATTAGATATAATGATGCAAAATTCTCAGGAATAGACAGGCAGGCAGACAGGCTGTAGGGAGGAAGAGAGAGATTGCTTTCAGAGCCACTTTTATTGGAAAATTATCAGTGGATACATTTTGATAATAATAATCACATAAGCAAAACTAGGATCTCTACCTTCCATCTTAATACTATTAATGTCATTTCTTCTGTGCCACTTTATAGAAACCTGACTTTCTAATGTCAAGCATTCCTCGGACATCACTTAGCAGAAGACCAAAAATTAAAAAAAAAAAAAAACACCTCTTTTTTTTTTTAGAATGATAACTGAGCCCAGAGGTGACCCTTATACACAATTGCAGTTATTCAGGTCTTTAAAAGCCAGCAAAATCATGTGTAACTGTATCTTCCAGTTTCAACAGTAGGGCAGACTGTCAGCTCCCTCATCTGTCAGCACTTGTTCAGGCTGGTAAATGAAGACGGCAGTGCACAGCAGCAATATCTATTTGCTACAGGATATGTGCTCAAGTAAGTCACGAAAAGGGGTTTCAAGCAAAGGCCAAAACCAATCAGTCATTTTCTTGTGTCAATGATAAGAAAAGCAACATAAAAGACAGAGCTGCCTGTCCCAAAAGCAGTATCAGTAGCAAGCTGTCACCAAATAAAAATAGTTAAAATCCTAATGACTGTACTAATTCAATACAAATAAGCAAGGTTATGATTTGAGTTGACACAGAATTTCCTCTTACTGAGGAAAAACAGGTGTCTTGCTATTCAGAGGACAAATTATGTGGAACTTGGTTTAGGTGGAACGAGAAATGCCCATATGATGGGACACTTGGTGCTATCTTACTTTTGTAGAGATGGAGTCCCTGTAAAGCATGCTGTACCTTATAGAATTAGATGTCATCTTCCTGCCCTTTTCTTTTCCACTTTTTGGTGGACTCAGTCACAGCTACTATCTCACACTCTTTGTATATTGCATTTAATTGTTCTCTGGCTTACCTTGAGGTAATGGAGATCCGTGTTATCTCGCAGAGAGACTGAGGATAGTGAAGCAGAGGAATTCTTCTCAACACTCAGTCTTTTGTCACACTGGTGCCTTCTTATTGCCCAGCACCACGACTCCAACCTCTCTGTAGGAAATTAGAAAGTAATAATAAAAACCGACTACTGTGATTTTATAACAAACTTTTATAATTCAAAATGGCCAAGGTCAAAGACAGTAGAAAATGAATTCAGATGTCTTCAAATGAAGACTCAGTTTATAAGGAATGACTGATTAGGGCTTTGCTGATCCTTCCCTGTGTGACACATGTACTCCCAACCATGCTAGGCACAGTTGAACGTCTGTTCATATCTAGACTGAAGTTATATCTGGGTCTGTAAATTCACTGTGCTTTTCCGATACCATGTCCCATGATTGATTCAGCTTATGATCAGGTATGTGAAAAAGAAAGATGCTCTGATAGTTCTTCCTGAACCTTTATGAATACGGTGTTACCTTCCAACATTTTAGAAATATCATACATACCTAAAATACAAAGTCTAATGATACCCAGAAATCTATTTGTGTATTTGCAATTTAAATACTAAATCTGTTCATGATATTTTAACTCTTTCCAGAATAGTTATGTGGCAGATGCCAAAAACAGCGATGAATGAGCTAAGGTGATAAGAAAAACAGGGAGCTACATGAGTGTTGCTGTCTGCTCATGTTAACACACCTTGCATCTCTTCTGGGCAAGTTGTCCAACGAGCAGCACTCTGATAGTGTGACTCCAGAGCTCTTGCCATGGGGGTGAGTCATGCTATCTTTTATTTGAAAGCACTCAGAGCTCTTCCCACACAACTTAATTATCAGTAGAAGAATGAAAAGTAAAGTGTTATCTTTCTACATGTGAATATTCACGAATATTCATTCATATTAAAAAAATATAGAAGATATACTACCTATACTACCTATAAACAGTTTTAAATACGTGGACATTCCCTCAATTTCCAGATTAATTATAGGATTTTATGATAATTTTAAATAATAATCAATGACTATTCTCATGTTAAACTGTCTTCCATGAAGATAATATCTACTTTGATAATCAGTATCTGGAAACATGCTTTGATAAAATATATATGGAGGAAGCGTTCTGTAGGTAAGATTAAAACAAAGCAATAAGACAAATAACACCTTTCTATATATTCAAACTCCCCTTTTTTAACTTTATTTTTTACACTGTCTCTAGAACAATAAAAAACAAAACAAAAGAAAAAGAAAAAATCCTTCATGTTTTGCTTTCAGAAGTGAATGCTCTATTGTATTTCTATTTCTCTTTTGCTTTTCCCTGTCAGTTTCTTTCACTGATGTCAGTAATTTACCTTAGATTTGCCTTGCTTCTCCTTTGCCTTGCTTCACCTTTCTGAACCCTTACACAAAGATGTTCAGAAAGAGACTGGTATAGTGATTTAATTCAGGATAGATGTTTGATTTCCACAGTTCTTTCGAATCCAGCTTCCAAAACCTCTACTCTTCAGACAGCTCAGAGAAAGGATGATTTCACTTTACAGCCAGCTGTCACTGCCGTCCTGAATATAGATGCTTCCTCTTGCATTTCCCCTTTCAACTTGCAGCACTCACATTGCTTATAAAATAGAGGCCTTTTTTACTCTCCCTGGGCTTTCCCTTCTTAGGAAACTTTGTGCTTCGCTTGTCCCCACTCTGAACTGCTACTCACCTGATTCCTGTCAGTGGCTCTGAAGAGGGGACAAAAGCTACCACATAATTTGTATTTTACAGAACCTAGATACTAGACAGAAGTAATCATCACCATAAACAAGATACACCACAGATATTATGTCTTTGCATATCACTCTTCATTCAAGATAAATTGTAAGGCATCAAGACAAGAGGAACACCATCAGAATATAAGACCTGAGGCAGAGTTATTAAGGACCTTTCTTCGCCTCACTTTCTTTCTACCAGACAGAAAAAGAAGCAGGTGGCCATCTATCACACCCTCAAACCAACAGTTGTCTTCAAGATCTATACTGGTCTCTGGTGGATTCATGGAAGATGAAAGCATCATTTCAAATTTCTTTACTCTTCAGTCACACAATTTCTACTAGAAGCTGAGTCATATTCAAGCATCTGTGAATGCACTGACAGTTTACTGAGCTCACCCATCTTCACTCATCATGTCCAGATTAGCATACAGTATGCTGATTTTTACAAATTAAGTTTATAAGTCTCATAGAAAAAAAATCACTTACTGGTTGTATAATTTTTTATGCTTTTAAAATTAATTTTCTAATTATAAAACTAAACTAATTTATAATCATTGTTCTCACTTTATTTTTTTTCTTTTCATTACTTATTCACTGTGTGGGTGGGGGTTGCCACATTTCTGTGGTTACTTAGTTTCTCATTTAGGCTAGCTTGCAATTTACTTTGAGTTTTGACCGGGCTGAATTTTTTGCCCATGGCATTTTAGATATGTAGTTAAAAAATATTAAATATTTTGCAAAAATTATTTAGAGTTTTCCATCACGTTCTGCCTCCCAGTTGATTTGTCTTATAATTGTTTTCAGCTTTGTTACGCTGACCCTTTTAAGCACTGACCATATTTCTCACAGGTATGTCTACTGTTCTCTTTGCATACAGCCATGAAATCAAGTTGTAATCATTTTCACCTAGGAAACTACTAATTTTTAGGTCTGTGATCAGATCCTCTTTATCTGTCAAGAGGAGGTATAAGACAGAATTCCTCTGTGTAAGATAAAACACTCACTAAGTTAAGAAATTGTCATCTATAATTTTTAGAAATCCCAAGGACATTTCAGTACTGACAGCCTGAGTAAGCTCAGCATATGTCAGGCAGATTGAATTCTTCCCAATTTCCCTTTCTTTTCCCTGATAAAACAGTTTTTCTTCCTGCACGTTGTAAGTAGGTGCTCAAGAGCAATCCATAGCATGGAGAAGAGAGTAAGTATGAAGAAAAGAAAAAAAGTAGATAGATTAATTAGCCTGATAAATGGTGAACCATGAAAGGGGATGTTAGAGATGGAGATCTGCTCTAGTTCAAGATATTTTGTGTTGATCTTCCTCTCCTTCCTATTGAATGAATATCCATGGAAGCAGAACTCCCCAGTCCCCACAGACTCAGAACATGCATTTATAATTTTATGCCTTCAAAGATGGATGGACAAGAGACAGTGCACCAGCATAGTAACCATTTGAAACCATCAAAGCATGAGTCTCTAAAAAGCACATTGATAATACATTTGTTTTGAATGTGCGTGATACTTTATTATATCGTCACAGTGATCCATGATTCAAAATTATTTTGCTTAAGAAGATATCACTTAAATTGGAATATGACATTTTTTTTCCATCCAGTACTAGATGGAACAGCAATGGGGAGAAGATGGAATTTGACTAAATTTAGAAACTTGGCACTGAGACCTCATTCTGATTTTTTTTTTTAATTTAATTTAGTTTATTTATTTATTTATTTTGTATTACCAACAGCTTTCCATTTCACTCTCTTTGTTGTCTGTATCATTGGCTTTGACTTTGTCTCTGATTTCCCTCTTGCTTTAAAACAAGACTGAGTATACTAGGAACTCAGAGGTTTGGTTTTGTTTGTTGGTTTGTTTTTCAGGCAGCTAATATGAATTATAAAACTAAATGGAATAAAATAGCCAAAACTGAAGGGAATAAACATGTTATTACCTGGGGAATTTAACTGACTGATCCTCACAAACTACATCTGTCGCTATTTTAAAGTGAGTAGGTGAAACAGTGGTAATCACATTAGTGAGATCTTGTAAATGTGTCAAGCACTAAAGCGATGAAAAACTGAAAAACTGAAAATAATACATGACATCAAAAAAGGAGATTGAGAAATCAAGATACACACTTCTCTCTGACTTTTGTTAATGGAAATGGCATTCTTGGTATATCTGCAAACTTGAGAGCACCTTAGAAAAAGGATCAGCTAACTTAACTCTCGAGCAGATTCAGTCAAGCCAATTTAATCTCTCTGCAAATGCAGAGCAGGTCATTCAGCCAAAAGAGACAACAGGTCCCTTAAATCTGGGCTTCTGAGAGGTTCTTACTTTGTGTCACAAGTTCTCATAAATGGCCTTGAAAAACACAGTTAACAGTCTAACTTCAGCCTTACAAGGATAAATAGGTTGATGACTAGAAAATCAAGATAGTGTTGTTATCAATATTCACTATTAAAGTAACTAGTAGTACACCAGTATAGAGAGTTACACTCAGCCTAGTCATACAGAACAATTTCTTTAGCAGTGCTAATGGTGGAACAGACAAAATCTGTTGTTAACATCTGTTGTTAGTAGCTCTAAGAATGTATCAGAGAAAAAGGCTGAAAGTAAAAAATAGCATATATTTCAGTGATACTGTACAGCACTGAAACCAGTCACCTTCTCCCAGTCTCTGAGGCACAGCACACATCTGCACTGCTACCAGTGACTGCAACTGTCCTTCTTCACCATTACTTCTTTCCTTAATGTGGCTTGCATACATCATGACGCTGTCTTGTGTAATGGAGTCACAAGGAGCTCATTTCCTCATTCTTCCTCGTAGTTTGTATCTACTTCTGTTTCTGGAACTGGGATTCATTTTGGTTATGTATATTACATGAGTAATTTTTATCACAATTCTGGGTCCATTCTCTGCGGATCACTAAAATAAAATAAAAAATACAATCACAAATACAAAACTACCTTGGTAAAGTTTGCAGAGAAGTAGATACAAAGAAATTGGGGAATAAGATTCTCACTATGCTCATTCTAATGGGGATAAGCGTGTGGGATTAATGAATGATTTCTAAGAGTGAAATGATGAAAATGATAGTTGCATTTGATAAAGTAAACAATTCTACAATAATATCTGCATAATTTTTAAAATATCAGGAAACTTGTGCCTTGTTGACATATTCCAAGAAAAAACAATATTCATTTCCCGTTCTTTTTATTAAATTCTTAGTTCTTGAACTGTGGGTACAGATCATTTTACTGTTTATCAAAGGTCACATGAAATTTTTGTCTTAAACTAAATGCATTTTGCTGGCTTTAAATTTGCAATTAGAATGGCATGTTTGAATTGAAAAATAATATCTGAACCAGGAGATTAAATGGAGAAATTATAAACAAGCAAAAAATTGCTAATTTGTATAAGTCATATACTCTTTCACTATTGGAAAGAACTCTTGTATGTATTGACTACGTCCTCTTTCCTATGTGTCAATTTGGCATTTATGAAGCTAAATTTCTATCCTTAGCTGTTGTAAGAAATTGGAAAAATGCAAAAGAAGCAGAAAGAAAACATATAGAAAGACAACGTTGCACGTTTTCTTCAAGTGAAAGCATATTGCCACCATACAACTACTCTATTACTGGGTGTAGCACAGGCTTTTAAAGAAGTAGTTCTGGAAACATCATGTAGAATAGATAAAATTCTGGAAGACTTCAGTTGCAAATCTGTCATAGCAGTAGCTTTTTCTGCAACTTGAGAAATAACCCACACAGAATGCTTACCATACTTACCACCAGTGGTAGCATAGCATTGTACCTGAGAGCTATGTCCTTGCCTCTGAATCCTTTAAGGTTCATCTTGACAACTCTGACATCAGGCCTGAGCTCCATTGCAAATTGCAAGAGGTCTCACTAGGAAAATGTATTGGAAATAGACTTGACTACATGACAAATGCAACATATAGTGCTACCATTCAACATTTTGGTTTTAGCTCATCCAAAACAGCTGGACACGTCCAACTGTTGCCAGCATTAGGAAACAAACACATTGCTGAGGTAGGAATGATGAATAAACCTACGAAGAAAACTAGTTTCAATACTTCGTAATGTCA
>JAOWBP010052761.1:0-12372 GCA_028571105.1 Tragopan temminckii
GGTTTGGGGTCGGGCACCGCGGCGCGGAGGGGGGGTTCGGACCCTCCGCCCCTCCGTGCCCCGCGGCCGCGCATGGCCCCGTGTAACCCCGCGGGGGCGGCCGCGGGCCCGGCAGCCGCCGCCTCCTCCGAGGGCAGGGAGGAAGCGGCCCTTCTCCTCCCCGAGATAAGCGCGATTTGCATTTTAAATGACTCGGAGCACGCCCCTAACACACGCGATGGGACCGGAAAGTTTGTCCTCCGCGCATCTCCCAGGAAATAGAGACGTGCGCGCGTTTGTGTGTCTTTAAATCCAACAGAGAGGAGCGGCGATCGGCCCGGCTGGTTTGTTTTGAACAGCACCGAGGTTTCTGGTCTCATCTGGCGTGTCCGTGTTGCCGTCTATTATTATCCCATCCATCTCCCCGCGTGTCCCAACCCCTTCCTGCGCCGCTCTCCCCGCTGTCCGGCCGCACGAAATGCCTCCCGCAATCAGGCGCGGCTCTGGGGGTCCGCAGGTGGAGCTTTCTTCTCCTTTTTCCCGTGCTTGTGCTGAGAGCAGGTGATGGGAGAGGGGATGAAAGAGGAAGGGAAGCCTGCTCTGCGGTCGGTCGGTGCTCGGCATCTCCTGGTTGCCTCCGTGTTGGGTCTCTCTGGAAGGATGTTTGGCTTCTGAATGTCGGTGGTGCAGCTCTTCCATCCTTCCCATCTCTCATCGAACTGCACGTGAGGGAATGGTTTCATTCACCGCTGTTTTTGGAGGGAGGAAAAGGATGCTGCCATCCTCGTGCTCGCTGCCGAGGTTCGTCCGGATGCTTCGATCTGGTGGCAAGAATGGTTTCAAACTGTGGCACGTGAGGGTGTGTGCTTCTGGGCCCCACGGCCGTGGAGATGGATGTGTTGGCTGCTAACAGCAAGCAGGTTGTGTTGATTTGGTAGAGCGTGTTGGAAGAGCCCCTGGGAGAGCACTGCTGGTGTGGTTAGAAAGCACAGCTGTGGAGTTGGGATGTAGCAGCTCATGGGGAGCAGAGCAGTGTGCTGTGGCTGCTCGGAACGCCTTCAGTTTGCTCCCCAGGCGCAGCAGCAATGCGGTGTTTCGCTGGGCTTTGGGTTCCTAAAGAGAAGCAAACCACTGTGGGAGTTCATCTCATCTCCTTCCCCATGGCCACACACTGTGTTTGATGCCTGAATAGCTGCAGAGCCAAAGTTGGCTTTTGGGATGGCTGTAGGGCTCGGTGAGGAACCCCCTGCTCAGCACAGGGCTGAGTTAAAAACCACCAGTACCACCTCTGTGACAACACTGACATCTCTCCAGCAAAAAAAAAAAAAAAAAATTCAAGACCTTAGCAAAAATTGGAAACAAAATCTCCAAGACGAACATTTGCAGATGACGTTTTCAGCTCTGCCTTATTGACAGTCTGCTTTTCTCCTTGTTTTCTTCCCTGTTTTCCTTTTGGAAACAGCGGGCACAGAAGCTCACGCTGGCTCCAGCTGAGTGCTTGCTGTTGGCCCTGAGCCTGTTGCTAAAGATGGACCCTCGGCAGGCTCCTCTGTCATTGCTTTCATGTAGTTTCTATTTCCTTGTGTCTGTGCCTTGGCTCATCTTGCAGTCGGCTCTCTCACTTTAACTCCAGCATTGCGTTCGTTTTCCTGGCTGAAGTAGAATAAAAGACATTAGAGAGATGGAGAGAGCCTGCTGCGGGTCGTGGCTGCTCCTTTCCCCGGGGACAGCACCGGATTGCTTCCAGCAGGATATTTTCAGATGCTTTGTCCAACCTAGTTTCAAATGTCTCGAGTGGCCGGGATTCCATTCCAACTGCCAGCTCGCATCTGAAAGTGGAATACAGGAGATAGAATTTGCTCTTTCCTGGGAGAATTCCCCCACCTGGACGCACACAGCTTTATTTCTTACCCCTATCTTTGCCAGCTCTGTTGCTATAAACCCACCTGTGCGGTGCTCAGGTTCACCAAAGCTCCCTGAAGGCCTCAACAGAGAGCATCCATGGGCAGACAGAGGGAGAAGGTGATGGGCTTCAAGGAGCACAGCCCTGTGGGACAAGGAGATGAACGTTAGAGGTGTGGGAGCTGCAGCTTGCAGAGGGAAACCCATAGGGATGTGAAAAGCAAGAGGGATGCCTGGTGCAGCTGGGTGAAGCAGTTTTGCTGGGAGATGAAGTTAACACATAACCTGTTCCTGGGGTGCTCCTGGATATCTGAATTTGGTGCTCAGATCACTCCCTTCCCCATGCTGAGATCGAATCTTACTGTTAATTACGGCGAGGATGCTTAGCAGCCATCTGTGGGACAGTGTTAGATTCAGATCACTGGTGATGCTTGCAAAGTTAAGGGGTAAGGATTTACCCCGTTTGTGTTCGTTGGGCAGGACTAGTCCCGGTCTCTGAAGTGCTGCATTCCCACTTAGGGCAGATTCTCACTGGAATGCTTCGCTCTGGGTGTGAGCTCGTTGGATCAGTGTGTCGTGCTGGACCTCTCACTATGGGCTGCCTGCTGTTGTTGGGTGTGGAAAGGAGAAAGGGGAAGAGAATGCTGCTCGGGTGTAATTCTTGGTTCTGTTACCCACTTCTGACTGAATTGGTCCATTCAAAGATGGTCAAATGAATGTTTCTGCTTCCCTTGCAG
The DNA here is from genome assembly GCA_028571105.1 of Tragopan temminckii. Lineage (NCBI taxonomy): Eukaryota > Metazoa > Chordata > Aves > Galliformes > Phasianidae > Tragopan > Tragopan temminckii. The sequence goes on from JAOWBP010052761.1 coordinate 2,619, forward strand.
CTTGCTATGGGATTGTCCAGGTTCCTACTGGACCGTGGTTCTGTCGGAAATGTGAATCTCAAGAGAGAGCCGCCAGGGTGGTGAGTACAGAACCCATGTGTTCCTATAGGGAGCAGATTGGGGCAGGGCCCTTCGTGCCACTGCCCTGACCGGGGGATGCCAGCTCTGCCCATACCCTACAATGTGACTTTAAGCACAGAATTCACCCCTCGCCTTCCCGAGAGACCAATTCTCTTTCCAAATCTTTCCCTTCGTTTCTTATTTGTGCAATAGGAGGAATTCTATCAGAGGGTTCCCTAAACCGTTTCAATGAGAGCGCTGCCAAAGGAGCTTGTAAGCAAACTGGCTGCAGGAAAAGCTGGAGACCTCGAGCATAAGGGTGTGCTTGTAAAAGGTTGTGGCTCTTCTGTGCAGCCCCTCGGAAAGTTTTGCAGTGCTGAGAGCTGTCATCACTTGAGACACTGCTGCACGGGCTGGCATTCCTATCTCGCTTGCAGCAATGGTCTCCTGCATAAAGGGTTTGTTGCATAGAGGAAGGAAATGCCAGGATGCTGGAACTGGGCTTCATTTCTGCCTAAGTAACGATTTAGCTGCGTGGAACACTTTGCAAATGTTCTTAATTAATCCTGGTGTTTCCTGGTGGGGCAGAGAAGTGGAACCCATTGGGCCAGGAGTGCCCCTGAGGTCCGTCTGTGGGGCAGTTATTTGTGTGGGGTTGTGTGAGGTTGTAGCACAGCAGCTCCTTGCAGTGCCTGCCCATGTGAGCCCTCGTCAGATGGGGCTGCACCAGCTGCTGCTGAGGGCCTGGATGCAGATCTGTCAGCTGTACTGGAGCCACTGCCTCTGCTCTGCCCTGAGTCCAAGATAGTTCCCTGATTCGCTTCCTTCAAAGCAGGTTTAGATTAAAGCGTGGCCCTTCTCAAACACAGAAGAGCTCAGCTGGGATGGTCAGCACTGGTGGATGCTCACGCTGCCTTCTGAGCTGGTTCAGCTCATTTTTGGGTGAAGCCAACGGAGGGGATCTCTGCAGATGTGTGCTCCGTCCCAGCTGGGCTCTGCTCACTGCAGGACAGAAGTGTGATCTGCTCCACGGATGGGCGAAGAACTTGGCAAGGATGGGTGGATGGGGGAAGTAGGTATCTGTGCCATGCGTCCTGCATCACAGCAACTCATTCCTCGTTGGAAGTGGGAGTGTAAACAAGACCAGACTTTCAGACCCGAGCTCTCCTCCCTTTGTGAGACGCCGCTTTTATGCACGGCAGTAAAGAGGATCAAATGTGTCTCTGAGCAGCTTTACATCCTGCAGATCGCTTCAGAGCAAAGAAAGGAATTTGGGTTTCGTGAGCCTCCTTCCTCCCCCCTCTCCCAGGCAAAGAGAAGCCCTCCAGTGGAGCAGTGATGCATCTCGTAGTAGTGCACACAGCTCCTCTTCACCTGCGCTCATCACAAGGGTTCCAAATTTCCTCTTGTGCTTCAGGCTCTTCCAACTGCCTCCATCACCCCCACAGGTGGCTGCTCATTTAGCTCACCCTCACTGAGATCTGTTGGGCACTGCATGGTGGGTTTCAGCCATACCCTTCCATCCTGCAGCATTCAGCCCTGCTGCTCCGATAACCGAGCGGTGAGAATCTTCCTTCCCAAAGCAGAGCTGGGGGCAACTTCCTATCCAAATCCTTCACCTTTCCAGTCGTAGCAACAGATGTGCGGATGGGTAAATGCACGAAAAGAATCTTCTTTGATGTAGTGTGATCAGACTGAGGGAAATGAGTCAGGTCCCGGGTGATGCGGTGCCATTGGGTGTGCGCTCCGTGGTGCAGCACTGCCACGGGTATCGCTGCATCTCTGCTGCAGTGCTGCCTGCCTGCACGCACTGCTCTCGGAGGGACGCTGCTTTCTGAGAGCAAAACCCACTCCCAGCAGTGGGACGAATTGAGATTTGTGTTTCTTTCGTTGCAAACTCCTTTGCAAAACAGCACAACGGTCTTTCTTCTCTGTCTGCCTCCGTAGACAAAGCTTGTAACCAGCTTTGAGGTTCCACAACAAGCGTGTGCGTTGGCTCAATATTGGTACTTCTGCTTTGAAAGCAGGGTAGGAAGGTGCAAAGGATGCTGCTCTCCTTGAAAACTTTGCTTTTCTGTGTCTGTGCTTTAGGGGGGGTCCATCTCCTCTTTGGTTTCGGAAGGAGCTCGGTGCCCTGACCGCAGTGCGATGCTGCCATGGCTCCATCCCTGAGTCCACAGCCCTGGGAGGGGGTCAGGAGCTCCAACCTTGCTTTTCATCAACCAACTCCGCTCTTTTCCCAAAGAATTAAAGTTAAAAACCCCGGAGGCTTCACAGGTTGAGCGGAAGGAGGAGGTACCGTTAATCCCTGCCCGCATCCCGGCTCAGATGTGCGGGTCCCTAAAGGATGCAGCCGATGCTTTGTGCTTACCGTAAGCGGCTCAAGCCCATCCACTTTGTAATCAAATTGTCTGGCGAGCCCGGTGAGCTGCGATGGCCAGAGGGCACTCATGTGAGGGATCATGTGAAGGCTTTAGCTGTCATTTAGAGGCAGGGCTATTAAAAGTCTTGTGTGGGGCCGATGGAGCTGTTAACCCCTCTTGTTACAATCAGAGCTTTGCTAATCGCGTGGTGGGAGAGCCGCTTTGATCCGAGGGGTGGAGGGGAGAGCGGAGGGGCCTTTTCAAGTGCAAATTTCTTATTACAGTGTCTCAGTTCACCCAGTTGTTTTTTCTGTCTTGGCTTTCCATGCTAATTGTGAGAGCCTCTCCGTCAGTCTGGACCCAAGCAGCAGCAATGTGAACCGTGTATTCCAAGCCAAGTCGAAGGGAAAGTGAGGTGGTTTTTGTCCCTTCATCACTTGTCTGTGCATTGTCCTGGGGATTTGAGGGCTGGGATGAGCCTCCCTGCTGCCCACAGCACTGCAGTCCCACTGGTTGTGTCTGAATGTCAGCAGGAGGAGCGCTGAGCTCCATGAGCATGCCTGCCTCTATGGAAGGAATTTGGGGATGGGTGAGGATGCTCACCTTTATGGAGGGTCTTTGTGGGTGTGTGATGATGCCCACCTCTATGGAAGGAATCTGGGGATGGGTGATGATGCCCACCTCTATGGAAGGAATCTGGGGATGGGTGAGGATGCCCACCTCTATGGAAGGAATCTGGGGATGGGTGAGGATGCCCACCTCTATGGAAGGTCTTTGTGGGTGTATGAGGATGTCCACCTCTATGGAAGGAATTTGGGGATGTATGAGGATGCCCACCTCTATGGAAGGTCTTTGTGGGTGTATGGGGATGCCCACCTCAGTGGAAGGTCTTTGGGGATGGGTGAGGATGCCCACCTCTATGGAAGGTCTTTGGGGATGGGTGAGGATGCCCACCTCTATGGAAGGAATTTGGGGATGGATGAGGATGCCCACCTCTATGGAGGGTCTTTGGGGATGGGTGAAGATGCCCACCTCTATGGAAGGTCTTTGTGGGTGTGTGAGGATGCCCACCTCTATAGAAGGTCTTTGGGGATGGGTGAGGATGCTCACATCTATGGAAAGTCTTTGTGGGTGTGTGAGGATGCCCACCTCTATGGAAGGAATTTGGGGATGGGTGAGGATGCCCACCTCTATGGAAGGTCTTTGTGGGTGTATGGGGATGCCCACCTCTGTGGAAGGTCTTTGGGGATGGGTGAGGATGTACACTTCTATGGCAGGTGTTCAAGGATGTATGAAGATGCCCACCTCTATGGAGGGTCTCTGGGGGTGTGTGAGGATGCCCTCGTTTGTGGAATGTGCTCAGATGTGTCTGAGCAGCAGTACTTGTGCTGGAGGGCTGCTCTTGGTGAGTGCTTCTCATGGCACAGTGCCCCTAGCAGTACAGCCACCATCCCTCTGCGATGCCTGGCAGCTCAGTTCAAAACTTTCTGATGAAGCACAGAAAAAAAAAAAAAAGAAAGAAAATCACCATTGTTGGTGTTTTTTTAAATTAACTATTATTAATTTTTTTTACAAATCTGGTATTTCTGCTAAGGAAGGAGAAGGGCTGAACATCACAGGGCTGGGTCAGAGTCCCCTGTGTGTGCCAGCATGCCCCCAAACCTCCCCAGTGCACATCTGCATATGGAAACTGAGCAGACAGCAGTGAGCATTGCTGGGCTGTGGGGCTGGGCAATCCATGGCTCCCAGTGCCCAGCCTTTGGAAATGTTACAACAGCCCCAGTCATGAGACTGGCTGGAAAAAAAAAAAAAAATCACAAGAGAAAGAGAAAAGGAAGGAAGGAAAGAGGCAAAGATAGATAATGGCTTCTGCTTATTTGCCTTTTGCTCTCTGAGTCACGGTTTTCAGTTTTACTACACGACCGCAAGGACCAAAACTTCTTTTTAAAAAGCCCCATGAAAGTCAAGAGCTGCCTGTGGCCCCCAGGTTGGGGCTCAAACGTGTCCATATCGCACAGTCTGACACAGCTCAGTGTCTTTTTGTACCCACACCACCCTCAGCCCTCCTTCCACTTCCTCTCCTTGAAAGCAGCCCCGTCTTTCAGAAGCACATTCTAAACCAACCACCCTTCTCCCAGCCCTGTGCCACGGGGTGGGGGGGGGGTCAGATTAAACTTGTCGTTTCTGCTTCATTTCAAGAGATGTGAGCTGTGTCCCCACAAAGATGGAGCCCTGAAACGGACTGACAACGGAGGTGAGTAGCTCTGTGCAGAGCATTGGGGTCCCAGCAGCTCTCCTGGCTGCAAAGCAGTTCTCCTTTGAGCTGCATCACCAGCAAGATGAAGCTGGAGGCCCAAGGGATGAGAGCATTCTGCCCTGAGAAATCAATTTTCAGAAAGGCTTCCGTACCTGCCTGCCATGCACCTTGATAGTGGTGAGGGAGATCTTTATTCTGATGGAGAATAATATTCAGAGAGGAAGCCCTGAGCCCTGGGTGTATTTTGCAGAAGTGTCTGTTAGAACCTTAGTGCAATAGCATCCCCACGTTGGGGGATTGCTTTGTGATAGCACAGCATCTTCCTGCTGTCATTATGTGGTTTGGGCAGGTCTGTGCAGACAGGCACACAAGGTGTTATACACGTGTCGCTGTACACACACAGCCTGAGTGCTGTGAATGCTGCGTGATTCTGTAACCATAGAGCCCTGCTCTGCCCATCTGAGTGAGTCCACCCTCATTCTAACCAATTCCTGTCAGTGCAGTCAGCATACCAGCGTGGATCAGCCCCCAAAGGCTCCTGACCTTCAAGCTTTCTCAGTTCTGTCCTGACCAGATGGAATTTCAGCTTACGCATCTGATTTGGGAAGTGTCTTGGTGGCTTCAGATTGTAATCTCGCTTGGCTTGGTGAAAAAGAGCCTTCTTCAGCCACTGATAGCAGCCAATAAAGGGAGCTTTGTTCCCACTGGCATGGGACTACACGTCAGACTCACCCCATCAGCATCACTTACTGCTGGGATGCTGTCCATGGGTTTGGTTAGATCTGCAGCACTGGGTTATGAGTCCTCAGGGTGCTTTGAAAAGGGCACTGAGTGCTGCACGGTGCTTTTCCCCAAAGAAACCTCTGCATTCTCCTTTGTATCTGCCTATCTTTCTCCCACAAAGGCTCTGATTCCTAACCAAGTTGCAACAAGCACCGTTTCAAATCTAATATCTAACTCAAGTTGGCTTCCTTCCGATATTCTCTTCCTTCTTTCCCTGCCGTGCCTGTCTGCAGCCCTACGTGAGCAGAGGGCTCTTCTGGGCTGCAGCACGTTTACCACTGCTCTGCCTTTGCCTCCCCAGGGTGGGCCCACGTTGTGTGTGCTCTGTACATCCCAGAGGTGCAGTTTGCCAACGTGCTGACCATGGAGCCCATCGTCCTGCAGTACGTCCCGCACGACCGCTTCAACAAGGTGAGCCCTCCTTGCTTCTCTCCTTGCCCCAAGCATGCTTAACCCTGCCTTGCTTCCTGGCTTCTTTTAGTCCTCCGTGGCTCCTATCAAACTTATTTGAACCTCCGGGTACCGAGATCTCTTTAAAAAGAACTCCCAAAGCGAATCCTTCTTGCAAGTAACGTTTGATCCTGTTTTTTCCTCTCCCCCACCGTGGCCACCTGCACGATCTCTCAGCCCCTTCCAGCTGCGTGTTTATTTTGATCAAATAACCTGTTTTGATCAAACGCGTTCATTGTTTGGGGTGGAAGAAGGGGGTGCATGAGTTGTGTGCATGGCACTGAGAAACAACCGCAGCTGCCATCACAGGAGGGGGATGATACGAGATCTGAGCTCCTGAAAGCTTTGCCTCCCGGAGAACAGCGGGAGCAAAGCAGTCTGCCTCTCTGAGAGATTCCCTTTCCTTTTTTTGCAGACCTGCTACATCTGTGAGGAGCAGGGCAGGGAGAGCAAAGCAGCTTCTGGAGCATGCATGGCGTGCAACCGGCACGGCTGTCGGCAGGCTTTCCATGTCACCTGGTGAGCTCCATCCACTCCGCATCGGTCCCAGCTGGTGGTTTTGCTGCTGTGGCTTTGGGGCTGCAGCAGGCAGTGGTGTAAGGCTTGGGGCAAATCCCCCTGCGTGTGTTCTGCGTGAGGGATGTCTTCATCCGTGCTCTGTTTGCAAGGGGAACTTCCCCAGGAAGGCTGAGGTTTCAGCAAAGCCTTCCCCGGTGAGAATGAGGGCTGGGGATTTCCCTAGGACTGTGCGGAATCCAAGGAGAGAAGGGATGAATCACGAGCCAGGAATGTTCCTTTTCCAGCACAGTATCATCTAGATGATGTGATGTGAAGGGCTGATATCCTCGCGTACCCCTGCAGCCTGAAAGCAGCATTGCCCATCAGCACAACGAGGGGATTCCCAGCTTCGTGCAGATTCCTTCCTCCTTGTGTGTCTTCTGCTGGAACTGCTGCTGCTCCCTTAAGACAAGCAAAAATTGCTCAGCGGTTCGGTAGAAAAGTAGTGGCAATTTTAACAGTCTTAATATGGATTTAAAATAGTCTGAACTCTGCTTCCCCAGCCACTTCCCCAAAAACTATTAGCCAAACGAAACGGGAGGATTCACCACCTTCCCTGGGTGCCCTGAGCTGCTGTTTGCCCATTTATGAGATACGACGTCTGGCTGTGTGTAACTGCTGTTATCCTCCTCCTGATTGCATGTATTCCAGTGCCCAGATGGCCGGCCTCTTGTGTGAGGAAGAAGTCCTGGAAGTTGACAATGTCAAGTATTGTGGCTACTGCAAGTACCACTTCAATAAGATGGTGAGTTTCCTCATCCTTCCAGTGGGGATTTTTTGTCGTACGTAAGGCATCATCTTCATCCTGCGTTTGGCTTCCCCGATCCCACCTGTGTGGCTGCAAAATCAATCCCAAGATGTCGAAGGGATGTTTTCTCTTAGAAGGAGAGTGCTGCAGTTGGTGCGGGGGATGGCAGGAGATGGGAAAGGAGAGCAGGGAGTTAGTATGCACCCTGAGCAGGAGGTGTAACAGAACAGCCTGAGCTTCTGCCGTAGGACAGGAAGAATCCAGAAGGGGTGTGGAGTCATTTGTGGGTGGTTTGAGGGGTATTTGAGGCAAAGGATTTCCCCTTTTAATTACAGGAGTGAGAGGCATCATTAGCAGGCCTGCTCTCCCCCTCCAGCAAAAAGGAAACCTGACCTCTCCATAGTGTGTGTCTCAGTGGCTCTTTGTTGCCTGCTTTGCCCACTTCCCTCCCTTCTTATCAGTGCTATCACACGCTGACTGGTGTCTCAAGCTTCCCCTCCAAGCTGGAGGACCCCTGCCCTGCAGGTACCCTCAGTGATATGAGTGCAACTCAAATCTGAGCAGTATCCCTGCTAGCACCCAGAGCCTGGGCAGCCTTCCCCACAGCCCCACACAAGACCAAGGACCGCGTGCTGTGTCTCAGGAGTGTTGATTTGTCCAAGCAGTGCTGCTGCTTCCATTTCTCTGATCTGCAGAATGGTGGGTTCCACGTTAGGAGCAGGGGTATCCGATGCGGGTAGAATTCAGTCCCGCATGTTGTGAACCATTCGCTTACCGTGGCGTTGCTCGACGAAAGCTGGGCTCTATAAAACTGTTCCCTCTCTCTGTTCCTGACCCCAACCCCCGCTTTCCATGACTCCCCTTCCCCGCTGACCCCAGAAGACCTCACGGCACTCTGCAGGCAGCTCCTTCATTGCTGGGAGGCGGAGCAGGTCCACGTCCCCCACCCAGGAGAAGCACGTGTCCCACCACGAAAGGCCAAAGAAGGTGAGATGTGCGTGCTGAGCTCTCAGTCCTGAGGCAGAGCGATGGAGGTGAGGAGGGGAAGAGAGCTCAGGGAGCATGGATGGATCCCCAGGGGGGCTCTGCAAAGAGCTCTGCGCTCAGAGATCTGAACCGTGGCTGCGTTTTATGATGGGAACCCCGAAAGGTGCACGCAAATAGAGCGTGGGGAATGGGAAGCCAGGTTGTGTGTTTGGATTATAGAGGTGTCCTGGCGGAGCACGCCCATGAAATGCACAGCTTTCCCATCTCTGTGTTATGGCACACTGACGTTGTGCTGTGGGTTCCATCTGCAGGGCCGATCCCTGGGAGTACTTTGAGCTGTGGTGTTAAACACAAGAGCTTGATAAACCGGGGGTCATTATCCTCAGTGCCCTGATCCCAACTTTTAGGGGACTGACGAGTAAACTACGCTTTGGCCAGCAGCTTAATTGCCAGCAACAGCACCGCTTCCTATAACATAGGTAGTGCTTTGTGCCACTCCTGAAAATAACTTACATTTGCTAAACAAGTATTTAGAAGAGCACTGCGTGCCAGATCTGATGAGTGCGAGCGTTGTTTGTTTAACTGTGCTGGCTGAGGTGTACTCATCAAAATTGCTGCAAGGTTACAGGCCGTGTTAACAGCACGCCGGGGTTCATAATTAACCAACTGAGCCACGTGATGAAGGTTTGTATTTCAAGGAGAAACAGCAGTGAGCACAGAGGGCAGAATCCCAGCACAGAGCTCTGGCTTCCCCCGCTTTGTGCCACAAAACAGGGGTGTAGAATTTGCATCTCCCAATAACATGGGAGGGAATGCATTCAGTACTGTCAGTTTTTAATCCTGCATGGGCCAGGCTGTGGTTTTTGTTTGGAAAAACCCAGAATTATTCCAACAAATGACCTCTGCATGTTTTTTTGCTGTGGTCAAAAGCCAAATTACGCCGTTGTGATGTGGTGACCCGATGGAAATGGCAGCGTGAGTTTTCTAAGCCCTGCCATCAGTGTGGGCTGCCTGCTTGTTTTCATGTGTGTGCTCTCCCCTTGTTGCAGTAGGCATCCTCAGCGTGAATAAATGATGCTGAGTGGGTAATCACGGTGACCCACATCCAGCAGCAGCCCTTGGGTTATGTGGCCAGAGCCTGGTGGATCCCAGCCCAGTTTCCAGGCTTTCAGAAGCAATGTGGCCGTGGTGAATGTCTGCTGGCACCCTGCTGGCAGGCTCAGCTGAGAGCCCATAAACTGTGTGGGCAGGAAAGCCGTCTCCCTCTTTATTTACAGAGGTTATCCTTCAATATCCAGCTTGAAATCCTGCCCACCGTGCCCATGAGGTGCTTGGGAAGCTTGCCCAAACCTACCTGATATGTGTGCAAACAAGGCAAGCCTCACTTCCCAGGTCTGCACGTAGCCAGTGACACCGAGTCAGTAAATTTCCCACTGGTGACAAGGCTCAAACATATTGGGAGTGTTTACTCCTCGTGTGTGTGCTCAGCTGCTGGGAGGGGAGGAGGAAGGAGAAAGAGCATCTGTGCATGGGCTGGGAGGTTGGCAC
>JAOWBP010052763.1:0-12365 GCA_028571105.1 Tragopan temminckii
AGTTCTGGAGCCCCCAACACAAGAAGGACGTGGAGCTGCTGGAGTAGGTCCAGAGAAGGGCCACAAAGATGATCAAATGGACAAAATAAGCCATCAGGTCAGTTTGCAGGACAGTTGAATTTAAATAAATGTAAGTTAAACACTTACAAAAGGGGTGATTTTCTGTAAAACTCCTGAGACAGATGGATTTCTGGTAATGGCTTCTTGAACATCTAAAAACAGCATCAAAGTATATGATAAATTCTATTTAAAGCAAACATTAACATGGAAAAATGATTCCACCAAATATTCAGCACAAAAGTTCCCAAGATTATAGAAATGTAGTTTAATGGAACTGTTCTTTGTTCCTCTACTAATATCTGTTCAGTATATGCCCACTGGTATTTTAAAAGATGTACAGCTAGATATTGTTATCTGAAACAAACTAACAAATAAATAAATAAACTAGCATGTCTGCAAAGAAATCCAGAGCTATGGGAAAGAGTGTTAGCTGCTCTAAGCTAACAGCAAAAATTCCAGGCTTAGACTGGACAGAGATTAGTCGTCATTCACTAAAAACAGTTACTGCAATGGAGCACAATTTTAGGCATTTAATTTGGTAACAAATGAAAACAGTGCTAAAAAAGGTAGTCAAAAAGGTCAGGTACTTCACTTCCAGTTTACTTAGAGGAACATACATGTGCTTACATATCTAATAAGCCTACCTGTAAAATTCTATAGCTTCCTATGACAATTTTTTCTTCCAAATAATAAAGCTAAATTTAAAATACATACATATGCACATCTCTTTAATTTGCAGTTATTTCATTAATAATCTGTTAACTTCTTTCATTGTTTCTTCAATATTCCTTATGTACTATTCTTGCAACTTTCAGTTTTGCTTTTCACACTTCCTAAACTCCAGTTTTATTGCTTTCAGTTTCTTTGCTGAATTTACTTTTCCCTTTATTTTCTTATCACTTCCCTATTATTCATACAGCAATTTCTTCTGCTTTTTTTCTTGCAATAAAGCTCATAGCTACTTTCTTAACTTGAATACATCATACCAAAACTCTTGTCTTACAAATGAAAGAATTCTTTACTTCTATTTGCTGCGAAAGAAAAGCAGTGAGGTGCGGTGTAATGAAATTCTGACCCACAGCCAGATGGGAGGAGAAATTGTAAGCTGTGGTTGCACAAAGTTTGTCAGTAGTCACAAAGTCATTTTCTCCTGCGCTTGCATTTTACAGGAAACTGAAGCCTATTTCCTCAAGGTCCAGAAACCCACTGTTTGATGTAGTGATGAATAGTGTGCAGGAGCTTAATGGCATAAAATAAGCCCAGATTTGGTATGATTCCACTCAATAGGAACTATTGGGGTAAACTGGTTAATTAACCATGAAATTATACAGTCTATAAGAAAAATAAACAGAATAGTAAAATAAAATCAGTGGACTTCAAGGAAGCAGAGTCTTGTAAACTTCCATAATTGGCAAGTGAAACTGTGTATAAAACATATCCAAATAAAAAGGAAAGTCAGGGAGATTTGGCAGTTCCATAAAGGGCAAAAATGACAAGCAGAAGTTATTCCAGTGATACGGAAAGCCATGTAGACCAGTGATTAGACTCCATGGACAGTTACAAGCTTCCCAGTGACCTCCAGTGCAGGACCATAGAATCACAGAATGAGAATATCCTGAGCTGGAAAGAATCCACAAGAATCACTCACGGCCCCACACAGGACCACATGGCTAAGAGCATTGTCTGAATGGTGCTTGGAAAGGATAGAGTGCACAAAATAGAGAAAATATCCATCTACTGAGAATTTTTATCAAAGGTCTGCATGACCAGAGAATCACTGAAGTTGGAAAGGACCCTCAAGGTCAATTCCAACCATCAACCTAACACTACGAAGTACACCACTAAACCGATCTCCAAGCAGTATATCCACACCTCTTAAATTTAACTCCAGGGATGAGAAGAAAAAAGATTTTATCACAAGATTCTTGTATTTAATCCACAATAACACGTGACAACAAAATATGAAGTTACTTAATCACTTGATGTAGGATTCTTTTTATTATTAAACTTACTTTGTAATCTTTGATTGAGACGATCAAGAGACTGGAAAATCTTCTTTTCTTCTATTGAAAGTGCACTCATGCCTAGACGTGGAGCTGTCTTTAGCAGCAGGGGCTGTCTGGCTGGTTGCACACTTCCCATAGCTGCCAGGATTTTATCTTCTGCAACTGCTGCACTTGTTAGTTTTTCTGCCATAAGAAACTGAGCAGTGCTTTCTGAAACTGATGAGATTACAGGGTAAATGAGAAGAATGATGAGATTACAGAGTAAATGAGAAGAACTCATGACATTTAAATATACTGCTTGCTTTTATGAGTTTCTGTGAAACATAAAATTCACATTATAAAAATCAAATAGGTGGCAGTCAAGGAGTAAGATATGTTAGAGAATGATATAGATCACTAATGTGTCTTACTATGGGGATCACTGGGATCAGAGCAAGCTCTACTAGCCTTGCTTATATATGCAAAATGACAGCAACCAGTATCTGTCCATATTATACTGTCAGGTATCACATACACAGCTATCTTACAGTTAAATACAAACTATAGGTTGTAATGCATTTATAAAACTATTAATGTCATGACACATGATGCCATTTCTTATGTTTCTCTGAAAAAATTAGACCTAGACAACAAACTACTCTTTCTTACTTTGAAGCACTGATGCCAAGAAATGCCACAAGAGATGTTACACTATATTAGGTCAGTCTTCATGTTTAAAAGTGATTGAAGAGAGATGTTACTATACCTTCCTCAGACTTATAGGTGTCATTCATATTTTGGGCTGGATCAAATGCAGACTGAACAGGACGCAGCTGGGCGATACGTAACGAATTCTATCAAAAATATTTTAAGACTTTTAAAAATGTAATTTAAGGTAATTTAAGGTAACAGTAATACTTTCTGACCATTTTAATTTATTACTTCATATTGCTAGATGTTTTCAAGTGCAAAAATATTAGTATATACTAATATAGTAGATGTAATTGGTTTTATTGTTTTTATTAATTGTGATGGCAAGTTGACTTAGCACATTGATTCAGAATTCTGTGAGATAGAACAAATATTTTATATTCCTGAAATTCTTTCAATTTTGAGGGTAAACAAGCCTTTTTTTTTCTTTTTTTTAATAGTATCCAATATATACCTGTGTGTGATGAGTAGGCTTCCATCTTTTAGAATCTACAGTTTGCCTTCTCTGTCCTGTAAAAGCTCCATGTTTGTTTTCAAAGCTGTTAAAAATCTGCCTTTGTTTTGTAACAGGAACAACACCTTAAATAAGATGCATTCAGAAATAAAATAAAAAACATGTAAAAACACGATAAAGATACTAGAAGCAAAACTAGTGATGGTGGGTAAATTTCTGTCTCAGAGCTTCAGAGTTCACCTTATGTATGCTTACAGCATATCTCGCTGAAAGTATTTTCTAAAGCATGTTTAATTTCATCTTAGGATAACACTATAAAATCCAGATGTAGATAGCATGCACTCTGTAGTAGTTTTCCTCAAATAGGAAAAGACCTAACTTAGATATTGAACCTCAAATTTCTCTCTGCTTTGTCAGTGCATTTTCAAAATTTAACAATCAGATTTCAAACTTAAAATTAAGTTTTAAAATAAATTTCCATGCATACAAACTGGGGATGTAAATAATTATTTCCACATGCAAGTCAGGATCTGCATATTCAAGGATACATTACATTCTCATTAGTAAATACAGTTACTTGATTTTTACTTGGAAATAAAATTAACTATTTATTCCTCTAATATCATGTGCAAGTGAATGTACAAATCTCATGAGGAGCAGCTGAGAGAGCTGGGATTGTTCAGTCTGGAGAAGAGGAGGCTCAGGGGAGACCTTATCACTCTCTGTAGCTGTCTGAAGGGAGGTTGTGGTGAGGTAGGGGTCGGCCTCTTCTCCCAGGAAACAACAACAGGATGAGAGGGGATGGCCTCAAGTTGCGCCAGGGGAGATTTAAGTTGGATATTGAGAAAAGTTTCTTTTCTGAAAGAGAGAGGCATTGGAACAGTCTGCTCAGAGATGTGGTGGAGACACCATCTCTGGAGGTGTTGAAGGAAAGAGGATGTAGTACTTAGGGACATGGTTTAATGGACAACATTGGTGGTAAGTGGATGGTTGGACTACATGATCTTAGTTGTCTTTTCCAAACTTAACAATTCTATGACGCTGTGATTCTATAAGGCCAAGAGGTCTTTCAGTGATTTTAACAGAATTTTATTTCTTTACTTGTTATTATAGTGATATTTAACAAAGCAGAATTCTTACTGTTTGCCTGGAAAAAGCCCAATTTGTTCATCTTAGAAGAAACTTTGAAACAAGTCTTCTGGCTGCTGTCCCCAATGGGAATATGGGATACAGGAGGTTTACAAGGCTGGCATTTAGTTGGATGTGAACTGTTGTAATGTGACATGTGATGTTGAGTAACACCTGAAAAGAAAGAGAAATGTAATTGTGTTATATTGTATGCAGGCAGAAATTTAAGAATTAAAGAAGAAATCTCTTGTTATATTTGTAATCACGTAATGTTTTCCTGAAAAATAAATTCCAAAGTTACTCTATTGATGCACATCAATCTTTAATTGAATCAATTGAATCAGTTCACAAGGCATAGTAGGTCTGTGACCAGGAAATACTCATTTAGAAAATTTAATTAAAAATATAATAAATAATAATATCTGTAAGGGCATGAGATACTGAGATATACCTGTTCATCTATAAGCATGTGAACTAGGGCCAGTTTTATCATACAATCATAGACTCATTTAGGCTGGAAAACACCTTCAAGATCATTAAGTCTATCATTAACCCGCCCTACCAAGTCTCATCACTAAATCATGCCCCCTCTCATGCCCACGAGGCATTATTTGTCTCAGGCTAAATGCTAAACACATTTTCAAAGCACCTTACTGGCTGAATATTAAAGGCCTTAAAATAATTCTTGCATTTAGCAACAGAGGATAACTCGTGTCAGCCAGGAAATACAGATTTTAAGCCTGGAACCACAATTCGAGGAAGATCCCCATGTACAACAATTTTATTTACTTATTTTGCTCTCACTTTCTGTAGCCTACATGTGGGCACACACTGCAACAGATGACATTTTCTTATGTCCTCACAGACCTAAGTGAGCTCAGCAACAGTGTCACAGCAGACAATTTACTCAAGAGCAATGCAGTATTCATTCTCATAGCAAGCACTTCAGGACAAAACCCACGGTGATCTATGTGCATTTGCAGGCAACAGAACAAATAATAGCCAGCCATTAAGAGTAATTTAGCGCATTTAAATAAATAAAGCCTTCAAACCACAAAATGTAAGCAGATACTGAGAAAGGGCCACCCACCTATATCTTCAAGAGAGGTTTCTCAGCCTCTCTAACAGAGCTGGAGCTCTGTGACACCGGGACCGCTCACTGATCTGATGTGCAAATAAGGGCATCACCTCTGCTCCAGGCCAGGTATGGTAATGGAAGGCTTCATTCATTTCCAATGTAAAATCAAATAGGTTAACTTAAATCACGCATAGTTAAGCTCATCTCTTTGCCTTTGAACTGAATGGACAAGGAGATAAAATTTCTCATTTCTCACACTTCCTTCAGGCCAAGAATATTCATCTAGCTCTGTTCCCATCGTTAAAACTATGTGTTTACTGTAGACAAAATGAGAAACTTAGTTTCTTAATTCATGGGAATTCCTTTTTTTGCTAGAAGGTGTCTCTGAGCTGCACGGTGGATCACAGCACGGTACCATTTGGTGCTGCGTGGCCTTTCAGGAGCTGTGCCCCAGCTAGTGCCATCAAGAGGAAGCGCAGCAGGGTACAACACGCATTGCAGGCAGAAGCTGCCATAGCTGGGCTACAGGGGAGACAGAAGGGAAACTGCAAGTCTGAAACAGTTCTGAAATGTAAAAACCAAGAGATGAATCTCCCACGGCTTTTCTTTACCTTCCCTATCACTCTCTGCAGCATATTGTTCCCAAGGTAATTATTTTTTTTTAATAAAATGTGAGACTGGTCCTAAAATTTCTTAATTTTTGTAAATCCGTATTTTAAAATTCTTTACAAATCAGACGTTTTGCAAAACAGCAACAGTTGTCTGGTAGAAGGTTTTAATTTTTTAAGTTTATATGTAATCTTTTTGAGCATTAATCGTACTAATGAGGCCAAGATGTAGTGATTTTAGGCATGTACAGTGTCAGCATTATAAAAGCAAATAGATGTGCACTTCTTTCAGCTGGCAGTGGCTGTCAGACAGCAAGCTGTGGCTCCCAGTTATCACCGGGCTTCCTGAGCTGAGCTGGAAGGGACCCATGAGGATCGCTGAGTTCAACTCATGGCTCCACACAGGACAACTCAAAAATCACACCGTGTGACTGTTATCCAAATGCTCTGTGAATTCTGGCACTGGGGCCGTGCCCACAGCCCTGGGCAGGCTGTTCCATGCCCACCGCCCATGGTGCAGACCCTTGCCCTCAGCCCCAGCTGCCTCTCCCCTGACGCAGCTCCATGCCGTTCCCTCGGGCCCTGTCGCTGTCACACAGAGCAGAGCTCAGCGCTGCCCTCCGCTCCCTGTGAGGAGCTGCAGCCGCCATCAGGCCTGCCCTCAGCCTGCTCTGCTCTGGGCTGGGCACACCAGGGGATCTCAGCCATTCCTCATACGTCTTCCCCTCCAGGCCATTCCCCATCTTTGTAGCCTTCCTTTGGACCATCTGTAATAGTTTTACATCCTTTTTGTACTGTGGCACCCCGAACTGCATTCAGTACTGGTGGTGAGGCCACACGAGTGCAGTGCAGAGTGGGACAGCCCCTCCCCGCCCGGTGGCACTGCTGGCCCTGGCACACCCCACAGTGTGGTTGCCCATCCTGGCTGCCAGGCCACGCTGCTGACTCCTATTCAACTTGCTGTTGACCGAGCCCCTCAAATCCCTTTCTGCAGGACTGCTCTTCAGCCTCTCATCCTCCAGTCTATATGTACAGCCCAGGTCTCCCCTTCCTAGGTGGAGAATCCAGCAGTTACCTTGTAAAACTTGCTTATAAAAACCCACTTCCTCTTATTTCATTATTCAGACCACCTGTCACATCTGCTCATTACTCAGGATCTCAGGGAAATAACTTCATTTAATATCGTAGAGAACTTATAAAAACAGGGATCCACATTTGAGAGGCCTCTGGGCACCACTAGAACAGAAATGATGACAAATGCCAGAAATTTGTTAAAGCCGGCTGCATGGTGTGAATGGATGACAGGCTGAGTGTTTTAACTGAGAACCAACCTGTGCAATTTAAAAATCTGTCCTTATGAACGTCCCCAACCCACAACTATCACTTTTACTCAACTCCAAAAATCAGAACTTTGTTTTTTGCCCAGTTGTCTTCCCCGAAGAAGTGAGACTTTGTCTTCCCATGTCATGTTGCCAATATGAAAATTTGAGACTTCCTGTTTTGACCTTTTTCCACCTCAAAAAAGTGAGATCTTAGGTTTTGATGTCATGTTTCCAATGCTAAAAAACAGAACTTTGGGTTATGTCCAACACCAAAGATCAGAACTTTGGGTTTTGCCTAATTCCCACCCAAATAAGTGGGATTTTGGGTTTTGATGTCCCATTCTCAGTGCAAAATGTGGGACTTACCAGCAGCAGGCTCCTTGGGAGTGAAGGCAATACACTCTCCTTTCCATGCAGTTGTTTCCTCAGCTGTTGGGATATGATCAAGATGCAATCTGTTTTCTGTGTTAGCATGTTGCTCAGTGCAGGTTACAGAACAGTGCTGGCAGCCAGTTGTTGGCCTGGTGCTTACAGAACCAGCATGTTTTGCCAGAGGTTCGCAGGATGTGCTGCAGAAAGATGTGGACAGCACAGTGGCCACCTCAGAACTACAAGTTATGTTCTCACAACTTCCTGGTGTACTTTTATTTAAAATTTGATCTGCCAACAAAGCTTGCCTTTGATTTAAAGAGTTCCCATTTGTAGAGGTAGCTTGAGGACAGGAAGAAGGCAGGGGCTGTCTCACAGCTGGGCTGGCTCTGGTTTTGCCATGTTTGCTCCTCGGTGCAGGTGCAGACGGCGGCTGAGGTGCCAGCATCCTCCCCTCAACTGCTTGGCCTTCAGTGGCTGACCGCAGTCGAACTGCAGTGCCAGGGCCTCTGCTGCTCCTGGGCACAGAACATAACTGGTCTCTTACGGGTCTTGGTCTTCTGATTATTTTTGCCCTATTTTTGTGTTGTTTGTCTTTGTGAATTTCGTCACTGTTACAAGATTCTGGGGATTTGCCTTCTTCTTGTTTTGATACCATCCAAACTTTTTTAGGAAAAGAGGATCCAGTAGACATAAACGTATTCAGGGAGGTGCATTCTTTACTTGATTTTGAAGACTTACCATTTGGTTTTGATATATGTGAATTTTCATGACGATTTTCTGTGCCCATGGTGTTTGAAGGGTGAGCACCCATACATGAATTAGCACAAGGAGCATTACTTACAGTTTGAACACAGTAAAGCTGTGCAGAAGATGTTTCACTGGTGCTTTCCTCATAGCAACTTTCATTATTTTTTGCTGTTATCTGGTTAATTTGATCACACCATTTTAGCTTTCTACTGTTTTTTGTATTTTCTGCACTTTTCTTTTTACTTTTTGCAAGTTCTAAACTGTCTCTGATAGAAGACACAGGCTGAGTTCCAAAAACGATCCCGTGGTTCATAACCACAGCTTTAGCCTCTTTCTTTAAGGTACTTCTGACTAGTTTTGCTCTGTCATAAATGTTGTTTTTCTGGGAGTTGTGCTGTGCAGGAGTGCCAAAACCCAGCTCTGTGTCAGACACCAATGACATAGTTTCAACCACATTAGCCTTTTCTTCCTCTTTGTTATTCTGTTTCTTAACATTGCACAGAGCTGAGGCATTTGGTACATCCTGAAGTAAAGATGATCCTTGGTCAAGGTCATAAATAGATTTAATGTTTTCTTCTTTTGTTTCAATCACTTTTCCTAAAGTATTTTTTAAAAAATCCATGCTGATGTTTCTGTCCTTTGGCACCACATCAGCTGGGCTGGAAATGCCAGAGAAACACCTCTGATTAGGAAGTAAGATTCTGGATGTTGCAATAGGTTCAGTGGAGGTTTGCACAGATTTACTTCTTTTTTGTGGGGTCATTTTAAAGCTCTGATTTTGCATCAGATCCTGAAATCTTTCTCCAGGAATAGATTCTGGGCTGGCCCAGGCTTTGCTAGAACTGAAAACAGGATTGGTTGCTAAAGTGCTACAAACTCCAGAAGATGAATCGTTCCTTTCTTCTTTTAAATTTTGCAGAAAAGGAAATACTTTATTTACAGAGCTTTCTTGATTGCCAGAAGTAGAGAACTCTGCAACTTTTTTTCCAGATCTGTGAGAAACAGGTGATTCCTCTTCTGTATCATTTGTATGTTCAGCAAGAGTTAGAACGTTACATTTAGCTAAAAGGTCCTCAGTAGGTAAGTCACTGTGGTTGTTTTGGAAATTTAAATTTCTCTGACAATTATTTAGATGCATGTTTTTAGAAGTATTTTGAGCTGCATAAAATGTATTGTTACTCCTAGTCTGTGACTTTGCTGGAATATATGGGGCACAGTCACAACTTGTAGTCAAAGATGATTCACTCGGTGGAGTGTAATTTCCATTTTGTTCTCCAGCCTCGAGACTGTCAAGACTTGATAAGCTTTCTGAATCGTCTGTCCTTCTGACTTCTTTATGAAAATTCTGAAATACAGACATAAAACAGGACTGCTAAATTTATCAGAAATGCCTGTTGTTTTTTTTTTTTCCCCACTTATACTAGCTTTTCATTAATGAGAGCTTAGACCAAAGCACAATCAATAGTGTTCCAGGTGTTTTTATGACTTAAGGGCATAGCACCAAAGCTTCCATCATGTCAAAATTTAACTGCAAAAGAAAATGAAGTGCTTTGTGGATCAAACTGAGACAAATGAGCTGCACAGTTCAACAAGTTTAATTGCATGTATTATATCAATTCTACAATATAAAAAATGGAATACTATTTGGAAAATCTAAACAAAACTACTGTTTCTGGATTATCCTGTGATAATGGATGAACACAATGGTTCATATGGTCAGGATAATATTCATTCCAACATGCAAAGGAACTTACAAAATGAAAGAGAATCCAAGAAAATATAGATTTGTTATTGAATTTTTCCCAAACTGATTTTTTCTATACTATATGGCTATGTTTATTTTTATAAAGACTGCCACAAGTGAGGATGATTCAAACCTCATCATAACAAACATGGCAAGGATCTCACAGCTATCATAATCACGCTGCTTAATCCCCTTCTTCTCATCTTTCAGAAAAAGGAAAGCACCATCTGCTCAGTGAGAACAGATCAGGTCTAAGGGTATGGGAGATCCCACCCACTCCCCCAGCCATTTCATTAGATGATAACACAGTGATGAATAAGAGTGATGGGCACACTTCTGAACTGCCACTGCGAGCACTTTATGTATCTACTATGTAAGTATTT
This sequence comes from Tragopan temminckii, assembly GCA_028571105.1. Classification (NCBI taxonomy): domain Eukaryota; kingdom Metazoa; phylum Chordata; class Aves; order Galliformes; family Phasianidae; genus Tragopan; species Tragopan temminckii. The sequence continues at coordinate 10,593 of JAOWBP010052763.1, forward strand.
TCTTCACTACTACTTCTCCATCCAGACACTGAGATGCATGATATGGATGAAAATTCTAAGGTTTGAAAATGCACATAAACATCAAGGAAAATGTGCATTTTATCTATTTTCAGATTCCCGTATTCTCTCTCTCTCTGTTCCACACAGCTGAGCAGCTGAAGTATTTTGTACCACACACTAGAGGAAAGCCTTAGATATAAAACAATGACAATTTTTTTATTAGTGACTTTAAAGCAGAATGGTTTCAAGTAGCAAAGTCTGTTCACCTCAGTAAGAGATTATATACTCCCTGGAAATAACAATAGAATTAATGTTTCAAAAACTTACTAAAGAATGCATAAAACTAATTAGTGTGTAAGAACATATTTTTGCAGTAAAACTCTGTTAATTCTACCAAAAATGTTATGCCATAATTTGCATAGTTTATAGCTGCACAAATATTTTAAATTGCAGAATAAAAAGCTCAGTGAATCCTGAAAGACTTTTTATGATTGAATTAAATTGTATCTTGCATTAGGTGTTCAGAAGTTGCTGCAGTCCTCTACTATAGTTGTGATCTGAGATAACGAAACTAAATACAAGAACAAAGGACCAAGTGTAGAGAAAGATCCCTGTAGGGAACGTTTTCAAATTAAAGCTATACAAACCAGTGTCTTTCTAAAATAGAAGAATAAATAATGCTTTGTCGGTTATTTATTAACTTTCATGTTTGGCTAAATTATATTTTTAACCTCTGCTTGAACTTAACCAAACAAGGAAAAACCACATACCCTGAGATTTCTGTACCAGGCCAAATTTAAGAACTAACTCTGGAATTCTCAAATGGGAAAAGCAAAGCCAAGCAAACCAAACAGATGATAAAAAGAAGTTATCCATGTCAGGTTATTTCTTCTTTAAACTAGAGATTGCACCTGTAAAATGACTAGGTTAAATACAGGAGAAAAACTGTAATTGCTGAATAAAAACCCAGCCCTATATCTATAGCAGGTAAGCTTAAACTAGTACATCTAAAGGGTGTAAGAAGAGCTGCAACTTTCAAAAGACAAAACCAAAGCAATTCAAGCACTTTTTGCTCCAGAGGTTGAAAACAGATTTTATTCTGCACTGTATATGATTTTATTGTCATTATAAAACAGACCTCACGAGGACAAAAGTTCCAGTTGAGACAGCCTCCAGAAATAAGTTCAGAACAAAAGGATAAAGAAGATGTCTTTCTTGGAATGCACAATCACTTTTACCTACTTCGTGTAAATTTAGTTCACATACATTTATTTTGTTGTATTGTGCAGTTTCATCATTTCACACAGAAAACTCCTTATCATTCTCATTACATAATTGTGTACTTTATTTTGCTGTTGTAGCTTGCTATGCAGTGATAGTGAATGCCAAATTTTCTGCTAAAAATGCATAAGAAGTACTATGTATATAGACCTCAAAAAGCATTCAAGAATTATTCATTCTTTTAGTGGTCAATAACTGCTCAGAAATAAACCTGAAAATCCCAAACATTTCATTAAGTTTTATCTCTAAGAATATTATTGGCTGATAAGAAAGTGAAAATGTTTGCAAGGTGTATTATCTCTTTGTTTTCTAGATTTGCATATCTGTTCTCATAGAATCATAGAATCACAAGGTTAGAAAGGACCTACAAGATCATCTAGTCCAACCATCCTCCCACTACCATCGCTACCACAAGCACTAAACCATATCTTGCAGCTCCTCATCCAGACGCCTCTTGAACACTGCCAGGGACGGCGACTCCACCACCTCCCT